>JABFPN010005249.1:0-13508 GCA_022817305.1 Leptoteleia sp. ZL-2020 | reverse complement strand
CTAAAAAAAAAAAAAAAAAAAAAAAAAAAGAAAGAACCATGGAAAATACAAATAAATTAAGTAAATATTAAAGAACAGTTCGGGACAAGGTGCATTCAGAACAACAAATAACTCACAACAGTGAATATTTTATTACCTAATCAAATTTATTTTTATTTAATATTTCATAGTATAATCTATACGTATTATGATGTATAAAGTAACGCAATCAGTAGAGGTATAAAAGGACTTCTCGTTAAAAAATGACAACGAAGATTACAAAAGAACGAGACACACACTTTCTTTTTTTTCTCTTTCCCTCTCTTTCTCTCTCTCTTCCTCTCTCGCACGCACACAAACACACGCACACGCACGCACGCACACATCTTACTTTCTCTTTCTCTCTCTTTCTCTCTATCTCGATGATAATAAAAGACACGTTGAAACGAAAGAAGTTGCAAGAAAGTATAGTTGAGTAAGAGGCGTTTTGTTCGAGACCATGTGTTTAAAAACTATATGCGAATACGATGCGAACCGATGTGTAAATGCAAATGATGACTTTCCGGTATAATGTTGATGATATATTTTCATATATATGCAAATTCTAATCAATATTATCATATTGTACTTAATTCATTAATACAGTAGCAGCCTCACTCTCTAAATGTTTTACTAAATATAATAATGATATAATAGTATAATTATCATTAATGTAGATTATGAACATTACAAATCAATAGCCGATCGTTTTCTTGAAAAAACAACGATTCCAAAAGAGGCGGGGAAACTGTCAAGGGGATGGGGGATACTTCTTTTATTTTTTTTTCTTTTTTTGTTTTCGTGTGACTTTTAGATTTTTAAATGTTATTATATAGTAATAATCACAATAGCGTATTCTGAAAAATAGATCAGGGTTCCGCAGGTAGGCGGCGAACATTCACGCCGCGATTTTTGAAAGACTAGTACAAATAAATAAATTAGTTTATAGTTAATACAAGTGTACAAGGGCGTCCCAGTTTAAGAATGGAACTCAATGTCAGGACACTCTCAAGTCTTCCTCGCCAAAAACGAGATAACAATATAAGATGCACCTTTAAAATGCTCCGTTAGAATTTGTGAAGAGTCCTGTCATATGGTGTTTCTTATAAAAAGGATAGAACTTTTCATTAATTCCAATGTATTCATTATAAAACATTAATAATAGTCGAGTGAAAAGAAGTTGAACTTTTTGAACTTTGCCCTTTTTAAAATTGGCATCGAAAAAAATAGTAAAGTAAAAAGATTAATTTAACTGAATCATTTTAATTAGAAGAGCTAGGGGTGTTCTGTCCTAATTTTGGCCTAAAACTCGCAAGTGGAATTCTATTCCATTTACCTACGTTTAACAATTGTATGGCAGACTTTGTATTATCTTGGGTAGCGATCGATGTGAATGTTATATAAAGGGATACAAAGGAGTACAAAGAAGCATAGGGTTAGATTATTAAGATAAACGCGATGACCGGATGAATCTATAAATTTAAATCGTTTTTGCGAGGTCGTTTGCAAATGCGCGATAAACCAAGGCAAAACAAACGGCAAACAGAATCGCCGAATACACGTATCCGATGTACGTCACATAGGAAAATATATGTACAATTTACGTATACTACTGCGCTAAGCTCGCAGGCGCGGCCCTAGGCCGAGTCTGCCCACGGAACCCACTATAACAGGGCACTATGAACAGCAGTCCGCTGGCTAAGTGACTTTCCGTTTCTACAGTCAATCCGTTCGCCTTTACATTTTTCTATTTTTACTCGCCTTTTTCACTTCCTCTCTTTTTCTCATCATTTTCTTCATCATCTTCACCCTTCGTTTAACTTACTCTCCGCAATCAAACACGCTGTCTTATACCTGTAAAACTAACAACTGACGGCTTGCCCTAAAGTTTTCACTTACAAGTGTCAAGAACATCTCTTAGTGTTCGCAGCAGTAAAACCCCTCGGAAGAATACACGCGCAACCAACTATCAATCAAAACGAACGCGCGCTCCTATCCAAAAAACATCCGAGCGAATCCGGAAAAGCAATCAATGAGGGGTTACACTGGAATGTGCGGTTCTACGCTTTCGTTGGACGTTTCTTTTTTTTTCCTCTTCATCTTATTCTTTTCTTCCCCCTATTTCTCTTTTCCTCGCTTTTTATCTTCTTCTTCTCCTTTTTCTTCTTTCTTTTATTGCAGATTTTAAAAATCGCGCGCAAACTGGAATGTAGAGCTTGGACGAGCCAATCACAATGAAGCGCAGGGTTTTGTAATTCGGTTTGAAAGGTTCCAACTTTGAAATAATGGTTCATAATCGGAGCGCGAAAAACATTTCATCGGGTATAAATTAAGCTTGCAATCAGATTAGAGCTTGTAAAGAATTGTGTATAGTCATCTTTCTTTTGTACATTAAATAAACGTAAAAGGATATATAAAATGGATCCTTGCAAGCTCTATCAAATTTATGATAATTTAGATATAATTTTACAGTTATAGTTCAGTCGGATTGCACGGTTACGATACTTTAATTAACATTATGAATAATTTTACGACCGTACTTTTTGGTACAACAGACTAAGTCAAAGGATTTTATGTATTATAGATTAACGTTTCTACCTAATTTGTGGTCATTATCAAAATCAAACATTTAAAGAACCACACAGGCATTGTTATGTTTGGTCTTCAAGTAATATATAATTAGTTATTGTGTGGTTCTGAGTATGGACACTTTAATTAACAGTTTAAAAGTATGACTCGATGAGAAAAAGAATTGACTTAGATATTACGTTCGAAATTCTTTCACAAAAGATTTACAATACCCTGGGCAAATCTCGTATGAAAAATAAGAGCCCCGATTCATTGCGAGTCGCTCACTTTGAAAACGGCGCGCAAAGCAAAACATTCAGGGATCGGGAGGTCACGGTATTTACATCCGCAACGTATTGATTTTCGTCTGTCAGTGTTTGTTGATTCATCGTGTCAGTTAATCCCACTACTGTACCTTTTTTTCAGGTTGTGATATTTTATAACTGTACTTTTTTGGTTTATGTTAAACGTGCCGTGTCTCTACCTCAGCCTACTGCCAACTACATGTCATTCTTGTTTATTATTTTTTTTTTTTTGCTTCATCTTATTTAACCTCGTGTTATAAACTGTATTGTATAATATCATTTTCATATAATTCTATCGGTAGTAATCATACCTTCATTAATGTATAGTTATAATATCATTAATCTTTTTAAATTATCGTTACTGTAGCATAAACATTGCGTGTACAAATGAATAATTCATTACTTCACAGTGTATCGCAGAATAATTCATTCGATAACCGGTGAATCGAGGTGTGCCAACCGAAACAACTGGATACAACAAAACACAGCACAACTTGCGGGGATTTCTCCGCTAGGAAAAGTTCGCAAGTCCCACTGTATCCCGACGTTTCGAGGGGAACAGTCGCCACTCAGCTATAATATACATATCATATACATACATATGTCATATATGTATATATATAAATATATACCTCTCTATATCTATTAATCAGCCTTCTATAACTTACGACAGTCGCGCACGCATCATTCTCTATTGCACGAACGTCGAAGCGCCATCTGTCGGTAAATTTGCCGTTTTACGCGGTTCGATTTGAAAAATCCATTTTGATTGCTGTGTATCATTGTGGGGAGCCCATTCTGAGAATCAGAAAAAACCCGCAAAATCGTGGTCCCGCGAATTCGTCAGCGCATTCTTTTAAAAATTAATACAGGGATGTACCGACTCACTCGCGGAGCCACGATTTCATGACTTTCGGAATGGGCCCCGTGGGCGAGAGTGGCACTTGTGTCGTATCTTTTTTTTTTGTCCGTTACCTTTGCCGCACACATCGTCAGATGGCATTCGTCGATCATCATGCAAAGTTTACAAATGGCCGCGTCAACGGCCGAGCCAAAGTTCTAATAATTACAGTAAAAAATAGCGTGAACGGCACTGTATTAGGAAGAAGCAAAATACACGTTACATTCTCATTACTTTTATCGTTGATAAATACTATAGTATTTTCTTATTCTGCTCTTAAAAACTCGTTTGCTTTCATTCTTCATTTTTTTTTCTTTATCATCGTTTCCTACCAGTTCGCGCAGCGTATCGTTATCAATCTCGTCTGCGCCCTCACACATCATTTGATGATTATTGTAGTCGATTATCCGCTATTTATACAACTCCCACGAATTGCATTGAACGCGTGCCGGATTCGTCGAGAGTTAAGCGCCACCGCGCGCCAATCGTCGAGCCCCAAGAAACAAAAAAACGAATTATGTATATATAGATGTATATACCATACATACATACACATATGCACGTACACATGAATACCACCGAGACCCATCATCATCTCATTGCTCTGTTTTGACCGTTTTAATAAATACCTAAATAAAAACCTATATATAGTTTAAATATGTCAATAAATAAGAACGCATAAGTGGACATATTTTCATTCGTCAGAGAAGGAGGCAAAGTTTCCAATAAGAACGTTTCGCCGTTTTTAATTTAATCCCATTTTGTTGAAATTTAAACTGGCTTGTGTAGCAAATAAGACGTCCAGTTTACAATGGGTCTGGGTCTGGGTGCGCATGTAAATGAAAAAAGGTCAAATTAAAGGAATGTCAAAAATACCTGTCACTTTTATACCCATTTCACTATTTTTACAGGCATATAATAAACGCTGCGTTTCTTGATGTCTGTTAAATTTGACTTCTCCTCGTGGCGTGTATATGTACATGGGTATATACAATTTATATATCAGTGACGTTAAATATATAATGTATGTATCGAAATTTGTGTTTTTTTTTGTTTTTTTTTGACGAAGCGGGCGGGTCGTCCGAGGCGCGCCGCACTCTGTTCGCTCGGGTCCCCCGGTTCCTCGGATCTCAACAAACCTTAACGTTAACGCCTAGTAGTTAAGTTTGAATAATTTTAGGTACTAATTTGCATCATTTTGCATCGTCGCTCTCGTTTCAATCCCGAAAAATGATTTACAACTCGATTAACGCGTAAAACTATGACGTTTCTAGAATGATGACTTAACCGCTATATCATCCGTAATAATTGAGTTAGATAAATTAATTAATCGTGTTAATTGTGTAGGTTCTTCTTTTTTTTCTCTCTCTCTCTCTCTACCTAGGCTAGACTCCGACGGAAAAATATATTTATAAAAAAGTTATACAATATCATTAATATACGTTTCAAGCTTCTTTTGATATATCTATATATATTTATTCATTTCGTTTATGTATATGTTTCTGTATACGGGATGGTGTCAGATTAAAGAAATGTTAAAAAGTATAACCGTTGCTTGCATACTTTTATACTCATTGCAGGTATGGATAGACTTTAAGCAGTGTGTATTTTTGACCTTTCTTTAATTTGACCTCTTCTCGTATGTATACATGTCTCAACATAATGGAAATTTTGAGGACACTTTGCTATTAACATGAATATCTCAATGGGAGTTTCGAGGATATTTGATAGTTTTGGAAACAGTTCCGAGTCAATTTCTGTTTAATTTAAATTTTGTGACCAAGTCGAAATGTTGACTTTCTGACCTAGGATCCGTAGGTTTCGTTAGTTTAAAACAATTTTAGTCCCTTCGTCAAAAATGTTGACGTGGACAATGTTAAATTTCCTTGTAATGTACAAAAAGATAGTTTTAAAATATATTTCAGACTCGTGTCTAGGATTTTGAAAGGGTCGAGTCCCCAAAACATCCATTAAATAAGTAGGATACGCGTATCCTACTGAATTCTACTTAAATTCTAAGCCCCCGTAAATATTTGCATCATGCAGACTTGTTTTCCGCCTACAACTTTTCTGTTATCTTGTCTCGTTTTGTTGCAACGCTCATCGTCGAAATTGGATCGCTCACTTTTCAATGCGGGTCATAAATCGCGCCATCCACTTTTCGCGCCCCTTTTCCAACTGACTGACGTAGAGTCGGTTTACATTCTGGATGGAATTTGTCGCTGGTTGGATTGCAAATCTCGTTCGCCACTTTGTCGGAATCGCTTCAAAAATTTACCGGATTATGGTCGTACGATGCATTTGCCTGCTCTGTGTCGTCAACAGAAATTATCCCCACCCTCTCCCTCAGCGTTACGCCTGGTATTGATACGATTATCTTAAGTGTCGTATTGGCCGACCATTTACGAATGCAGCGTTCCTTTGTGCGAGACTTATTCACTGAACACTACTTTGTGCGCCTCCAAATGTAAATCACAAATGATCGAGTTTACATACATGCGAATTTGTTACTCATTTTTTGGTGTCGTGTCTGAGTCCTTCGATAAACGAATTAATGAAATTTCGATTGTCGATATCATGGAAATAATTTCGTTAAACAATGCTGGAAAAATAATACAAAAGTATCTCGAATTTCGAGTACTTTATGTGTCTACTTTTCAGCACTTTTTCTAAATTAGTTCAATTTTTCAATTAATGAAATTGTACAGTGTAAAACATAATAATCATGTCAAAATTTGCAATGAAGGCAAATCCAGAATGTAAATTTCAATCATTATTATTACTCTCATTATTAGTGCATGAACTCAGTGAAACTTTTGTTTGAAAACGAAAGTTCGTTGCATTTGCTTGATAGAACAAGAAACTAATCATAAAAATGAAACGAGTTTTTATAGAAGACTGTAACGAATGTACGAGTAATGAATATGTACGAAACGTAATTATTTTTTTCTCTATTTTTATTTCATAAACATCAATTTTCACAATTGCAATTCGGTCCTCGATGACTCTCGAAAAGAATACTTTTATATAACTTAGGAGATTACGAGAAGACTACATCTGTTTAGATAATGAACTATTTGTGAAGAAAATCAAACACTTCATTAAATTGATTTGTACTATCGCGAAATGAAGAATCGAAATTTCGAAGTAAACTAAACTACCCAGTAATTATTCGCATCGAATTATGATGAATCATGTTTTAAAAAGTAAAATTACCGTGATCTTAGATCAGATGAGGAGAATCCAAAGCTCAGTCTTTTGATTTCGTTCTGCTAATAAATTCTTCCAAAATAAGACATTTTGCAAAAGTACACCGATTAACTTCTTTCGTTTTCAGTTAAATATGTGTTCGGTTGATTTGCCAACTAACAAAATAAAGTAATGATTATGTATTTATAAAAATTAAATGATAAAATGATGTAATAGTAAATAAAAGGTATATCGTTTTATAATTCGGAAATTGTATTTCAGAATTATATGAGATAATAGACACTTCTGCTATATTCTTTTAGAAAAAATTGTACGTTTCTAACAATCGTTTAGAATCATTTTCTTTTCTTCTTCTGTGTTATAAAAGACAAAGAATTAGTTTTCTTACAATTAAATGATTTTAATTAAATGAATTAATTAGTTAAACTAAAAACGTTGGAACAAATGAACTTTGGTGCGACAAATGGGTAACGCTTGCCTCGCAACTCCGTATCGATTTCCAATTGCCCTCACTGTGCAATGATCCCAAGATGGAAGAAAGACTTCCGAGGGATGGACAAAACCAAGAGTTCACGCGATCATTACCCTTCGAAGCCGGCAAAAACCAGACTAAGCGATCGAAATTTGATTCACATGCAATTATTACGGCAGCCAATTGAATACGTTTAAGCTCCGTTGCTCGAAACGCTGATACCTTTTTCTCACCCTCCCTCCTAATCCAAAAATTCCTTATACCACTTCATCTCTCTTTCCTTTCCCAACTCGTTTCATGTTCGTCTCTTTAAATAGAATATATCACATACGCGTTACTTCTAAAAACACTGAAATAAGAAGCACTTTAAGATAGATTCTACGTGCACCATCGGGCTCAGAAATAGTTTGGACTAATTCTTTTCATCATTTCATTTTCATCCCATTTCTCAATATGTGTTACAGTTTTAATCGAATAACTTCTTAATTGATGTATATATTTTGTTTATAATATATATATATATATGTACTATTTACACGCAAGCCCCGTACCTACATTTCTTACATTTCACATGCTTCTCTCATGCAACTCATCGAAAAATTTCTTCACACACTCTTTCTCTCTCCGTCTCACGCTATCAGTTCCTCTCTCTATTTACGTATATGTGTGCGAGTGTGAAAACGCGCATGTTTCCAAAACGTACAAAACCTAATTAAATATGAAACTTTGGATATACTCTCAACAAGAATGCTACTTTCAAGACAAACGGAAATCATAACACGGTAATCTCCACAATTTTATAACGACGAAGTTACGAGATGGAAGATTAAACGAACGCGATTTTTCACGCAAGCGAAATTCATCCTCGAAATTGAATAAAGTGGGCTCCACGACCCGACGTACAAATGCGGAATTGATCTCAAATTAATGTCTTTTTAATTGAAATTTGATGTTACGTCATTTATTTCCTCCATCAGTCTGGGCTGTTTTCGTTGAAATAGAAAAATAGCGAGCTACGTGGAATGTATTTCAAACGGGAACGACTGTTTAATAGAAGCAAATTTTGTACGAAAAATTGATGAGTCCGCCAAAGTTTGATCCTTATTTGACTTCAATTTAACATTTATCCGTCTACACAGTAATTGACAAAAAATGGTTCTCGAATCTACGGTCAACTCAATGAAGCTTTCTTTCTATAATTTTCTCATTTTTACCTTCTTTTTTTCTTCTTGTTTTCGTCGCATGTTCTTTTATAAAACGCGAAATTCGTACGTGCGACGTTCACTAGTACTTATTATGTATTACATCGCATTAAGTTTGTACTTGCCATTTCGCGGAGCTGATTTTTTTCATATAATTGACTTGTTGAACTGCGTCTTAGACATTAAGGCTAAGAATCGATAAAATGGTGGAGATTACTTTCCCGCATATGCTAAAAAATTCGCTTGCTAAGGTGTCGTCATGAACTCGATTTCTATCCATTGATCCCGTCAAATAACTGCATATTGAATTATGCCAAATTGCGCAAAAATCTCAATTTATATATCCGCAAAACCCGAAACTTTTATTCTCCGATTGTAAAAGTCCTTCTAAAATAATCTCACAAAGGGAAAATGATTTTATATTTAGATAAAATTAATTCAATATAAATATTATAAGTAATATTTTATTTAGGACATTTTTTGTCGTTTATTGCTAACTCAGCAATAAACGTTGAAGTTGTCCACTCGAAAGGACACGAAATCATGGCGAATCGTTGACGTTCGTGACGACACCAACATAATCATTGAGCCTAATTAGCGATAAATTTCCAACTTGATTTCTTCTAAGCTTAAATATTCTAGGAATCCGAACCGTTGCTGACCTCGTCGACGGTTCCTCGCTCCGCAGCGGCAACACGAACAGCCTTATTTATGACAATTAGCTTATCAAAAAACAATAGGGGAATGCGAAAAAAGTTGACGAGCAAAGGATCGTCGCGTCGCAGCAACGGGATCTCTACTTTTGCGATGGGACGTGTGGTGCTGTCTCGAATCCGGCCGAGTTTCAAAAGGACTGTCATTTTCTACGCTTAAGAAACAACAAGGTCTATACACGACGACTCGAAAAAGTCCGATCTAACGTATTTACAACATTTACAACAAGTTAAAAACCGCTTTTATTGTTAGTCGGAAAAATGTGACAAATGTACGCTTACGCGACGGATCGAAATCTCCTCCTCGGATCTTCGGTATCAAAAGTCTTCTTTAGATCTCTTTTTCACTTCCTTTACTTTATTCCTTTTAGTTTCTTTTTTCCCTTTATGTTACTTTAAATTCCTTATATTATTGAAGAATATACGAATTGCAGATTTGATTCGAAAATGACAAATAAATTGTCCAAAAATAGAAGTATTCATTCGTTGCGATGCTAAAGTTTATAATGTTTAAACTACAAATATAAAGAGAATTAAATATAAATTATATTAATATTAAAATAAATTGATGCGAGCCGAAGGAATGCGTTAATTGGATAATACTTAATATCGCAATGACTGGACACTTCGCGAGTAAAAATTCGATTACGTTTGTATATCGATAGAAATTAAATTGCAATAGTTGCAAAACAGTCTCATCGGTGAATTGAAGAAGTTCTTACGAAGAACTTTGTCGATCGATATGCAACGTCTTACACCAAATGGCAGCTATTCGCTTGTTCGAACGTGGCGAGAAATCTATCCGCAAAAAAAATCATCCTGAATTAATAACGATGCCCTGTAAACAGTCACAATCGCAAAACTTATAACGAAACAAACAAAACGGAAACCGCGAGGACAGACGATCCACGCGGCTGTCCACGTAGCAAAAGTAGAATCAAAACCGCCAAGCGAATTTCGATGCTCGGAATCAACTAACTCATTTCCTATTCTCTGAATTAAAAACAAAAAAAAAAAAATACCTTCCCTTTGGAAATGGTGAAAGGTTGAAAACCAAAGTGATTAGAGGGGAACGTGCAACTCACGGCGGTTGGCAGTTGTAATTTCGGTGGCAGTTGTTGGAGGGGGGGATGGGTGGTGGGACCGAGTGCAACGGCCAAAGGCGGGCACGTTAAAGTAACATACAAAGTGTTACGGTGTTGAAAAATACATTGTACAAAATTTGACGCGTGTCGGATATGCAAAAGGTAACATAATTGGCGCGCCTTTGGACCGGGCATCCTTATTAGTCCCGCGTTAGGACTGGTCGCGCAGTTTTGACTTGAAACTTCTACAGCTAGATGGCACCATTCCGATTTTCAACCCGTCTAGTCTTATGATACTTGAGTGTGATTGTTGGTCTTGCGGTGTAAGATGACAGATACCATGCTAAATCGTATCCTCGACCTGCCGCAGTTAGAATAAAATATGCGCAGCACGCAACGGTACTTGTGTTTCAAATCGCGGTAAAATATAGCTAAGCTAGTTTAATTGTCAATCTGCTTTTCGCGGAAATCCTCGCGTATTTCGTTATTACTGCTGCGATCTACGGCGGATCCGTTTAATTTTGCACAAAACTAATCGTCAGATTGACGTAATTGTATACATACACAGCATTTATTACATTGTAGTACAGAAAAGTACTTATTGTACTCGAGTGTGTCCAGCACCACTGTCAGATAATAAGTCTTGGATTCGCGGTCGGTACCATCCGGCAGCCGTTTGCGCAAACGAGTGCTTGGCGCGGGTTGGCGTATCAAATATCATGAGACCAGAGCCTGCGAGAAGAAAGACCGTTCGAACTGAAATAGCGGTCGGGGGTAGGGTTATGTCGAGGGCGAGGGCGAGGGCGAGGGCGATCCGCGACTCTAACGCGTAAAAGCGGCACGGCAGGGGTGGGATGGGACGAGGGTGAGGGGGTCGAGGCGTGTTATCGAACTACGAACGGTAGATGTAGCTGCAGGGCGGGGTCGGCGGGGGTGGCGATGGCCCGTTAATGGCGATGGGGACTAGTGTCGGTGACGGCGAGGAGGAAGGGGGAGAGGGGGAGCTCGAAGAGACGCTCGACGGGGGCGAGGGCGACTCGAGCGCCCTCGGTCCCGCGAGCTCCCGCGTGGACTGTCCCCCGGTGGTCACGGCGCGACTCCTGGCCGAGGTCGCGTTGTGCCGGTTCCGCGCCGGCCGTCCCAAGCTGCGGTGACGGCCGCCCCCCTCCTCGCTCGTTTCTCAAAGATAGACCTTCTTGACGCTGCGCGTGGTCGCAAAGCCGTCGTTGCGCCGATACGCGTCGCCCTGGTGGGAGCGTAGCGTCCCGAAATTGTCTCTTGGCCCGCGGTATCCGTAACCGTCCGGAAACTGGAACAACGTCTCGGCCGGGGTCGGCGGTGGCTTCCGCATCGTCCCCTTCGGTGATAAAAGCTTCGGTGGTTGGGGCACCAGTACCGGCTCCGCGTATGTTACCTCTTCTTGGGGCAGCAGCTTTGGTTCCGGCGCCATCCTGCTGCGAATTTTAAATTTCTCTTAGTTTCCTTCAAAGTTTCCTTCAAGCGTTATTTGCGCCTCAGTGAAATGGTATTTACAAGGAACAATACGTATAATAACCGGTGCATAACGGGAATTGTGGTACTTATTGGGCCGGACCCAATAATAACACTCGACAAAGCAGTACTTATAAGGTACTTCCTAACCAACACGGCCCTGAACTTATTCGCAAAATTCATTCCATGGTCCACTCACGGCAACGCGAAATAAAATACATGATACGTAAATAAAAGAGAAATGCTTTTACATAAACATTATTTGAGAACGGAAACTTTTCCATCACCCTTTTGATAATCAAAAGGAATGTAAGAAAATTGAAATAATATTTCAACAAAAGTTAAAGAATAAATAAAGGGCGACATTGCGAGGAAAGACGTTTTATTAAAATTTCATGCAAATGCATACAAAGCTAATTGAAAAACAGGTCACAAACTGCGAGTCGCGTCGTTTTACTAAATATCAACAATGACAAAATGAAAAGTCAAAAAATGTCAAAGTAATTTAACGAAAGCCCAGCGTTTTGTATAGATTCGATATATAATAATCTCTTTTTCTTTGTTGACGTTAAAGACCCCTTACGATACGAGCAGTTATTTTTAATAGAATTCCCCGGGCAATATTCACTTTTTCCGTAATGACAAATTCGACAGTTTTGAATATGCGTGAAGCTAAATTCTGAAATTGAATATGTGTAGTCGAGATATACATGAAATTTTTGTATGATAAGCAAAAAGTAATTAACTAAAGTTTTATTATTACGTACTTCATAAATTGAGGAATTCTTTAAAAATTGATTTAAATACATCAGTTTGTGACATTACTTTTCAGTGAAAATGATAAAAATGAGTATACGAATAATTCTAAGTGAGCACAAAGGTGACGAAAGGTCACTTAAAACATAGTCTAGTAACTTGATAAAAATAAAGTATGACACTGAGAAAAAAAGACAGAAAAATTTTTATAAAAGTAAAAATTTCTGTTTTATTTATAAATATAACAATTAAAGTTACTTTCCATGCTTTTAAAAAACAGTAATTTTTACCAAAAGGCGAGCAAACATCTGAGGCACACTTGAAAACAGTAATGTTTTCTGTCATATTTTTCTCAGTGTATTAATGTACCTGTTAACGTTTTGCCGTTGCTCGAAGTACTCGTATTCGGTATCCGGATAGGGCAGATTGTCATCTTCATCTTTACGGCATTTTCGGCCGCACAGATAACCAGCAACGAAGCCGACGAGCAGGGCAGCCAAGGCGCCAGCTACTACGGCCATTACCAGCGTTTCCACGGAGTACTGGGGAGGTGGCGAATCTGCGGCGGATACCTCAGGACCTGTATCATTTGCCATACCTTGTATTACTCATTTCTGTTCAGTGCAAATTTTTATCTTTCAATACAAATTTAATGTTTATTACACTGAGAAAAATGAAATAGTATATTTATCAATAAATTCTGGGGTATTGAACCTATATGTACTCTGTAGGTGTAACTGTAATAATTTATGGAAAAACTAAGTATATGTAATGCATACAGTTCTAT
>JABFPN010005248.1:0-13509 GCA_022817305.1 Leptoteleia sp. ZL-2020 | reverse complement strand
TCAGTTATTAATGGTTACACAGCGAACCGGATATAGGAACATTTCCGCTGAAAACGGGGAAGAAATTTCGCTGAAAATGGGAGCACGTTGAAAATGGGAAGGCTGAAACTGGGAGCGTCGAGTGTATATATAATTGTGCTTAAATAAAATAAAATTAAATAAATTTCTTCTTAAATAAAGTACTATTAAATATACAGTATAAATATAATATCATAAAATATAAATTAATTAAATGCTTCGCCGTAAATGGAGTGCTAAGGTCCGAGGCGGAGGCGGGAAATTTAAAAGTGTTAAATATAATAAACGACACTAAAGTAGGTAAATTTTAGTTTAATTAGATTATATGCGAAACAATTTTGTTAAAAGAGACAAGCAAACAAACAAAGACGATAGAACTGAAAAATGGAAATGTCTGAAAACAAAAGCATGCTGTTCTTTTGTAAGTGTAAAAAAATTTGACAGCAAAGATTGAGGATTTTTTAATTTCACAAAATATTTTTGAAAAAAACGGAAATGAAAATTATCCAGTGCACTGATATTCATTCAACACTTTGAATGCTAAAGTAATCAAAGACACGAAATTATGATAGATTTTTATTAAAAATTAAATATTTTTAAATTGTACCTTGAACATGCCGCGTTGCACATCATCCTTATAAAAATAGTTTTTCATTTCATCTGCTAGAGCTGATTTATTTGTGTCACTGGCAGAGTTTAACTATTTACGAAATTGAAACATATTACAGCAGCAGAGAAGAAAAACAAAAGTGATAAGGAAAGCAACAAAATAATGAATAAAAATACCGTTCGTTTAGCTGGTGGGGCCGATTCTTCGGAGGATTCGATAAATATAAATAATGACATAGATGAAGTTAATAAAAATATGTCAAGTGAAGAGTCGGAAATGGATAAGTCACTGGATGTTAAGTTGGACAACATCGAAAGGATAGATTTAAAGGATGAAATGCAAAAGTGTCCTTCTTTAGAATTGATAGATACGGGGTACTTTGCTGTTACGTTTTTCAAATCTTATTAATATTTTAATTTTAGGTTATTTTATTCTTTAAAGTATAAATTGAATCTTACATATTTTATTTTTTCATTTAATTCACATTTACATTTAATCTACTTAAACTAAGAAAAATATAATAGAATAAGTTACTGTTTTTAACTGTATTTCAGATGTATATCCATCTTTTAGTAAAAATTACTATTTTTTAACAGAAAAATTTTCTTTCATTTATAAATGTAACATTTAAAACTAGTTTCCTTGCTTTTAAAAAAGCAGTAATTTTTACTGAAAGATTCCGTAATAGCAAAGAATATTTTTGGTATATTCTGAAAGTATTCTGAATAAATATTTCTGTAACCGGACATAGGAATAATTTTGACGAATATTTTTGAAATATTCTGGAATATTCCTTGCTATTAGGGTGGGTATACATCTGAAACACAGTTAAAAGCAGTAATTTTTCTTTTCATATTTTTTTCAGTGTACTTTGCATTGAATTATGCTGAAAAAGTTTCAAGTTGTGTAATAATCAATATAAGTGTTTATTTAAATGATTTAAAATTTGTTTATAAATTTTATATACATTTATATAAAATATGATAAAAGTAATAATATATGATTTCAGTGACAAGCAAGTGGATGAAATCATGAAATATATACAGAAAAATATATGCGAGGCTTGCGAAGCCTTGGCCAACTTGGGGGACAATATTGAACATGAGATAAAGGTGGATGCTTCCAAGCACCTTAAAAGTACACTTTAAATGCCAATACTTTAATTACGAATAACTAATTAAATAAATAATTTCAATGCATTTAAAAAAGCTGATGTTCGTGGACGTAATTGGTCGGATCCGAAAGTGGGTAAGCAACACCGAAGATAATCTCCATAAAAGTATGACCGAAACAAGAAATCTTCAAAAGGAAATTAAAAGCAAAATTGATGCGTTGGCGGAATCTGAAAGCAAACTTGAAGATTTAAAAATCAAACTGGAAGAAGCTAAATCTGCTCAAGATTCATTAGCAAAGTCCCGTAGCACACATGGAGTAATATATCAATTATATATAATATAAATCTAATAATAATAATAATAATAATAATAATAATAATAATAATAATAATAATATTAATGATACATTCGAATCCCCCTCGCAAGTTACGAAGTGTAAGAGTAGCAAACGAATCAAGCTCGTTCGGTTACACTGAGAACAATTGGACAGAAAAATTACTGTTTTTAACTGTGTTTCAGATGTATATTCGTCTTTCAGTAAAAGTTACTATTTTAACATTTAAAACTAGTTTCTTTGCTTTTTAAAAAACAATAATTTTTACTGATTGGTACTTTTTACACCTGAAACACAGTTAAAAACAGTAATTTTCTCTGTCCAATTTTTTTCAATGTACTTATAAGGAATTCGCACTGTCACACGTTAGAAAGCGTAACTTGTGACAACCCTTGTGGAAAAGAATGCTGAAAAATGCTGAAAAACTGCTAAAATTGATACTTTTCAACATTTTTCAGTTTTAACAGCATTCTTCATCAAATTATTTCCACTATGGAATACAACCTACAATGAATTTTAATGAAATACAATAATATATGTATAATAGATTTAGCTTGTGGTTCAATAATCAAGTCCTTAATTAAAAACTTATCAAAATATATTACTGTATCGATTATACTTTATAGGCTGTTTCTAAGGAAAAAGCGGATCGTTCTAAGGTAAAAGAAGAACACGTTAAGGAACATAAATCGAAGAGAATTAAAGAAAAGAAAGAACAGAAAGAACATAAGAGAGACACCGAAAAGTTTGTTAAAGAAGGCAATATCTCAGATGCTTCCATCGCTTCAATGGACGATACGGCTCCGAAAGAAAATGAAAGTCAAGAATCATCGGACGAGTCGAGTTATAGAGTAAAACGCACTTCTTCGAAAATTGACATTATAATGGCCAATGTTGTTAACAAGGAAAAGGAGCAGAGTGAACGTGAATTGGAGGTAGACTTAAAAGACTGATCGTTCGATCGTGAATAACAAATTAATCGATTGCAATGTAATTAAAAACGTTGGTTTCAGCTGGAAAAAGAATTACAGTGTCTGAGAAGGGAAAACGAAAGATTGATCAAAGAGAGAACTGAATATGAAAATGCGGTGCAGAGAGCATTACTTAAAGGCGTTTCATCCTTGAATGTTGAAGCTTTGAAGGTCATGAGAAATCCTCCTACGTACCTCGAACCCAACGCGGCATCCACTTTAATGTAAATCCAAGCTTTATCTTCCACATATTTCTATATAAGCTAACAAAATTGACCGTGACAAATTATAAGCTATTCGATACAACTTTCAAATCTTAATTCAATTTACGTCAAAAACGTATTATTATTTCAACATAATTTTCAAAACTATTTCAAAATTATTTCAACATGATTTCGCTGAAAATCATCAATGGTTCGGTTGAAAACTCATTTGTAATGTACCCCCCCCCTCCCTCCTAACATGAAAATTCCTTTAAGTATAGACTCTTCGCACATACAGATGTGGCTTCTATTAAAGAAATCATAACTTACGTGCCATATAACTTTACGATTACTTTCATTAAATTCAATATCCCGTTAGTTCGAGGCGTTATAAAATTGTAATCGAACGATAAAACGTAATTGATATTTTATGTCTGTTTAATTTATAGCGAGCCACTGTCGCCTTGCGGACCAAAAGCTGTCCACGATGTTTGCAATATATCTGCCTTCTCGAACTGCTCTGACACTGCCCAATCCCCGAAGAAAAGTCACACGAAGAAAACGTGCACAAATGCCAATTGCCCATCGGCGAAAGCTCGTAAGAGAAACCTCGCCCAAAGTCTGCTCTTGTTGAACGAGAAAGATACGAATTATTAACATCAACATCGTGCGCAAATTTTGGAAGGACTAAGGTATGTTATTAGAGGTGTTTGGAATGGGTTTTGGAATTTAAATTCTACATGGAGCCGTGGTGCAAAGAATTGTGGAAAAAGATGAGACAATTGTGGTACATTTAACAAAATGATAAGATTTTATTCATAGAACTTTCGTAAAACTTTGAATTTATAATCAACCGTCAAGTATAGTTTGTATACTTTCTCCAACATCACCATTTGTAAATGTCGCCTTGCGGATAATCAGAATGTTCGTTTTGTTGATATATACTTTTGTAGTCAAATAATAAATTAAAATTTAATTAACCTACATCTGATCACAGATGTGTTAATTTTTCAGATAACATTAATTCTCTGGAATAAGTGGTATCCTTCAAAAACGAACATTACAATTAGATAGTGATAATTGCTTTACAAAATACATATAATAATCGCATGGTATTATAATATCTGATCACAATTTGGCTCGCAAGCGTTCTGACTGGCTGCATCAAAACACCTGCTGGATTATGGAATTGCCATGTATGTTGCAACTAGAAAAATCGTTATTTCAAACTGGATTCATAAGGCCCTTGGCTGTAGGGTCTTATGACAGTCAAAATACATATTATACAAATGTATAACATTCAAAAAATATAATATATTGTATGCATTACAAAGATGCAACTGTATTTTGTAATACTTGTTTGATTTTCATTATTACACATATATACAATTATATGTATATATATATATATATATATATGTATATATATATTTGTCATAAATTTCCATTTTGAAATTTATGAAATACTTGGTTTGTTAAAAGGTATAAAGTATTTATTTATATATTTATATTTTTTTTTCGTTAACAAATAATACTTTGATGAGAATCCTTACGATGATACGAGTAATTGTTGAGTTTAAAATTATGTCATTATATACGCGTACCATCGTCCGTTTCTCCAAAAGTTACAGTAATATTGTCCCAAATGTCATTCGATCAGCAGATAAGGCTGTTTTCGCCTTTAGTTCATTTATGTGCAGTATAACAAGATCTCATATATCACTTAACATTTCATCTCAATAAGGCATCATATTTATTTAACAATGTTATAATGATCCCTCTATCAGTTTCTCTGATCGAAAAGTTCACTTTTTTTTTTCTGTCAAATTATTCGACCAGTCAAAGACAACATTCTATTTAAAATGTCCGTATACCATTGCGGTCACAAAACGATATCTTTACAATAAATATTTAAATTAAAAAAGGGTAATATTATTAATCATTGGATTATTTGAGTTGTCACAAGAATTCTTCAAAAGAACGGATCTTATTTAAAAACAAACAATTGTGGGAATGAAAGTTTTCGATCATAGAATCCTTGATTTTTAAAAACAAAAACATCGCAAAGTATAAAAGGGATTTGATAACGGAACAACTTGATAAGGCTAAAAGGAAACAAATTTGTCTACGCTAATAAATAAACAATTATAGGTTTAAATTAAATTTACGAATATATAAATGCATAAAATTATTACGAAGTTAGTTGGGATTATATGACAATAAATAAACTAAGTATTTTTGTTGTTCATGCCGTTGTTTACGACGTAAAATATTCGGCAAAGAAAAAGTCGTTTACTTTTTATGAACTAAATTTAAAAATTCCTCGCGAGTTTTTGGATCATCACGGAACACTCCCAGCATGGTCGATGTGACGGTTTTGCTGTTGATCTTTTGTACTCCCCTCATTACCATACACATATGCCTGAAAAAAACAAGAAAGTTATTTTATATTTAAAAAAAAATTGTCCAGGTTGCAAAATAAATTACATTAACCCACGATAGTCACGAATAAGAATATATAATTTCTAATTCATTATTTTGTCAATGAATTTATGATGTATTGATTCTTATAAGAAAAAACTGTCCCATATAGCGTTAGACACAAAGCGTTCTAAATTAGGTTGAAATTTTGTGAAAAATAAAAAGACCGAGGGCATACTATTGTCCGCAATACGTGATTAAGAAAAATGACCCAATTTAAACAAGGTCTCTGAGAGTTTAGAAAAAACTGATTATAATGAATCTGTGGTCCACGCTGTCGATTTTCAATTTGTACGACTTTCAAATGACCTGAAAGTCCATTTCGTATACTAAATTTGGTGATTATACAGTTATGTAATCTTTATCACAATCAAGAAAATGTGTACACCGAGAAACATATCTTTGGAAACATTACTATACTTTACAGCGAACGAACCTTATCGAGCTGATTTATACAAATTTTCCTAACATTCTGAGGGAAAGAATTTTAAAATTAATTCACTGTATGATGTAAACTTTACTAACTATTTCTTACACTTATAAACTGAGAGAATAATTTTTGAACAAATTGTAATCTTTTTTTGTATATTGAGGACATAAGAGACAAATCTAAAAAAGTACAGTGGCCTGAAAAAAATTTCAATTTTTTCAAAATTTGTCTCGTAGTGTAAGAAATATTACCCGTGCAACTAGGGACGAATGATGCGAGTATTATCATAGACATTTTAAGCCTACAATATACCTCAAATTAGTCATACGACTTAGCATATTTACGACTTTATTTCTCCTAATTTTTTCTCACGACTTCTGACGCACAGAAGTCTGACGAATTAGCGCAGACAATTTACGCATTCCTGATCAATAATAAAATAGCGCATTTAATTAGGGACTAAATCGTGACATCTCCGTTTGTATATCCTTTGACTGTTGTTTGTTAAAAAAATATAGTAATTTTTTCCTAAAAATATTCCTCGGTGTATATGGAAAACTTTGCCATCTAATTCCATTTTTATTTGAAGAAAAAAAAGCAAAATTTTTAACTTCACAATTAAATTACTACAATTAGATTATTAAAAATTACTGACATTGTTAGTAAACTGATAATACACTTGCGAAATTTGAGAAATTACTATCTTAAGTTCGCAAAACGTACCAATTTGTTCACATTTAGAAAGCTGACACTTTTTACTAACTCAGAATAGTAATTTTTCAACTTCTTCCAATATAAGACCAGTTTACTAGCTATGTCAGTAATTTTTATTAATCTTTTTTTTCTCCGTGTAGTATGCACTTGACATTTATGAATAAACAGCTGTTTCAGTTAAAAGTCATTAAATGACGCGCAGTGTAATGGGATTAGATGAAAACATCGCGGTAAAAATGAATATGGAAAATATCTTTGTGGTGGCCGACTGATAAAAATTCAGTCTCGGTGAGAGATCATAATTTAAAAAGTGCCAAAGCATGTATCAACTTACACTCCTTCCACCACGACTGCTACTCCTGCGGGCTGGACGGCTTTGGTTACTGCAACCGCGATTTGTTTTGTGAGACGCTCTTGAACCTGAAGTCGTCGACTGTAAATCTCCACGATCCTGCAGCAAATTTATATAATATTATATTATACTTCAATTGTTGCAGTGATTTTCAAAGAATAATTTTTGTCCCAATAATAAACAATGAAATATACTCAAAGAAAAAAATTTCAATACCTCTTTTGTAGAATATTTTACATTCATCCTTTGAAAAGTGAAAACAATAACTTTTTTATATCTCGGAAAGAGTTTTAATTACGGATAATAGAAGTATATTCATTAAACTTAGTTTTTTTTCCATCCAAGTTTGTAACATTTTTATAACGTTAAGATAATAGGTTAATAAAAAGTTACATTAATTAGTAATATTGTGATTATGAATAATTATAAATTATTGTAACTTTATTATAGTCAAAGGATTTTATGTATTATAGATTTACGTTTCGACCTAATTTGTGGTCATTATCAAGATCAAACATTTTAAGAACCAGATAACTATTGTTACTTTTTGATCTTCAAGTAATATATAATTATTTATTGTGTGGTTCTGAGTAAAAAAAAATTAGTAATATTATACTGCTTAAACATGATCTGTATTGATGTTGATGTCTAATGACACTTTATCAAACATTGAACAGTATTAAAGTGACTATATCAATAATAAAAATAGTTTGCAACACTTTCAAGCGTATAATTTCAACTCAATGAAAATATTAACAAAAAAAAGAAACGAAAAAAAAAATCAAATCACACGTTGGTCCACTGTCTGATGCGTTAAAATCTGACGTGCTTAGCGGACGACTAATTTATAATAAAAGACGAAAAGCATCGACCTTGCCACGTGACAATGATTTCCGTCGTTTTTTCTATTCGTCTTTCTGTCTCTCTCTCTCTCTCTTTTTTAATTTATAAGCAAGATAGTATTTAACGAAGTAAACGGCCGTATACGTAACGTGCGATAGCGTGAAAGTACTTGGCATACCGAGTTGCCTTCTTAGATCTTTTTTGTGTTAATGCGGCGAAACCAAGGCCGGACTAGTGGTAATGCAATCTGATTTATCAAAGTGGCGAAACACTCAAACAGTGTTTTGCTCGACAAATGACGCCAATTAACAGGATCCCGTCGTTTTGCGCGTAGCTGCATTTTTGTACCATTAATCAACTCGCATAATCACCTGGCTAATTTGCTCAGTCCGAGGATCTTCTTGCACGGGAGGTAACCAATCGACACGTGCCCGTAAAACGGTACCAAATGATGCTCGCACATTGAAAACATGTCGATGTTTTTCACAACAACCATTTCATCGTGGTCCTCGTCGAACACAGCATCGTTTATGATGTCTAAAACAAAAAAAGGTCATTTCGTATAAGTGAAAAAATTGTATTAAATGCATAGGTGTTTCCTTTTTCCATTTTTAAAATAAAAAAAATTTAATGACTTGTTAAGGAATTATTTAATTTGTAAATGAGCGAGATTAAGAGGATAATTTAATAGAGTAAATACTTTATTCACTGTACGAAGTGTACGCATACGTATATGATGTCATAATATATATAATTAATAATTTTATGTATGAATGGAATAAGATGTTTAAGAAACTGTCGTTCATGCTCGACAACTTTATTATTTATCATAAGAACGGCAATTATTTTACATACAATTAAAAAAGTTGAAATTATTTCCTTTTTTATTTCCATTTTAACGCGCTCTTAATGAGACAAAAAGAATCAAATTTCAAGAAGTCTTTTCGCAGCTGTAAATAAATCCAGCAAAACTTGAATTCTATTACGTCACGATAAACAGCTGGAGGAAATTGAATTGTTAACACCGCGGCAGGAATAATTTTAATTAAATATAAATTGAACAAAACACATTTATCATTAAATCTTATAAATAATGAAACAAATTATTCCATTAAATCCATTATTAAAATAAAAGCTAATTTTCATTAATATTTTCAATGTAGCATTATATTTCTAAATGCTGAATACGTTATTTTTATTTCAATAGTAGCTCATGGGTATTTAAGAGCTAAAGATCATTTTCTTCGGCGATGAAAAAAAAAACCTGACTATTAATGTTAATTACAATAATTCCGGCAAAGACAGTTCTCGCGCATGAAACATTCATCAAGATAAAACCGAACATCATTTCTCTTCTGATAAATAAAACATTCAACGTTAATTTTCATATACGATTCTCTTAATAGCATCAGGGGTCCTCATCCTCAATCGCAGTCTTAAATTATTCGCTTCCATTATTACAAACAGAATGTTATTTTCGTTTTCACCCAACTGATTACAGTTAAGTCAACCGAACGGAACAATTCGTCCCCGAATCATGTTTATTCCAAGCAATAATATCCCAACGAATCGGAAATTTGGTCGGTGATTAATCGTTTTTAATTCGAGATCCCCCTGAAAAATTATACATAACCAGTGGAGCAGTGATGGTAACTGGCCTACACCCGAAAAAGGTCCGTCCACGGGGTAAAAGAATGGGGCGGGTTAAGGTCTAGTTCCAGTGATAAAAGGCCGTGATTTAACCGGTATTGACCTACTTATGTGCAGCGGGATACGATGGTGGTGGTTAGTCAACGTAGATGGTAGACGAGGAGCTACATAATGGGGGTGCTCTCAAGCGTTTCCACGGCAACCTTAACAAGAAACACCTTCGCAATGACCAACACAGACAGTAGCGAGTAGGGCTTGCCTCGGAGCGGCGCTCACCGACGATCGTTACAAATCTACTTGCAATGATTGCCGACAATGATGCAAATTACGGCCCATTAATTGGTCCATTAATTGGACCATCAATGGGGTCCGATAAGTCACACTTGCATCAGGTTAAAACCTCGGCCCCGGATGAGTAACGCTACCAGAAATTCCAGTCCAAAGGTATAAAATTGAAACGAGAATGGTGGTACAAGGAAATGTCATTAACGGTCTCGTACGCGGACGTTTTTCATCGCGAAACAATGCGCGACAATTAGCGCGAAGGAAAACTTGCAACTTGCAACTTGCCTTGCCATCCGTGACGTCAAAGTCGGAACCTCCCATTTTCCGTACGCGGCGCAAAAAATCTCACCCAGAAGAGGAAACGGCGCCGATCGATAAGCGGCACGACGTATGATTCAAAATATTTATTCCCCCCCCCCCCAACCCCCGACACTCAGCTTGATTCGCGGGAGCACTCGCGGGAATTACATTAGAGCCGTTACATTAGAGCTCCCCCTTTTTTTTTTTAATAGCCCGGCTGAAAGATAAAAGCTTCGGTGAATAACGGCCGATAAATTATGTCGCCGGGATGAAAAGAAAGTTGGAGGAAGAAAAATTGCGGTCGACGGCTCGATCGCGCGAGTCTACCTCCTTGGGATCCGTCCCGCGGGGCGGAACTGCCACCGAGGATTATAGATATAGTCGGCTTAAGTGAATTAAAGTCACGATGAAAGTCGACGAGCACCACCTGTAGCCTACCCACTACCGTAGGGCCACTTAAGCCAGACAAATCAAGTCCTCTGACAAATCGGATTCGAATCGCTCTCGTTAATTTCCAGACTTGAAATAATACACGTTGCAATAGCTCGTGATCTTTATGACTCTTTCAATTTCCCTGCTGTATGATTTTTTTTTCCTTTTGCTTTGTCCTTTAAAGTAAATATAACAATTGATACACGTGAATTCAAAACACTTTTCTCCATGTGATTACAAATTTCTGTTATTTTCATTCCAAGATTGTCTTCCGTTAATTATAATAGAATTTTTATACATCTTCCTTCTCAAAAACAAGAGACGAAGGCAGAAAGTGAGGAATGGTTAATTTACGATGACATTTATTTAGCAATTTAAGATGGGAAAAGTGGCACGTACCTTCAAGACTCTGGTCGTAGCCTTTGGTGAAAAATAACATCGCCTTGGCAGCCCTTTCTGGCGTTTTTAAAAGTCCTTGCCTGTCAGGATCCTCGCCGAGGGAGCTCAACAGTAACCTGTAACTCCGTGACATTTCTGGAAGCAAAGCTTCTCGGGTCGGAGGTCGGTGATCCAATTCCAAGTCATGATGGAACGTGCAATTTTCGTGACCTGAAATGATCAAAACCCACTTGTAACATATATTTCGCTTAGCGTCGAAGCAAACTAATTGCAAACATGATACTGAATTGAATGATATCGTAGAAAACAATCAAGATGTTCGAGTGCTAAAAATGAACCATACGATTGGAAACGCGAAGTGATATGAATTGCATGAATTCTAAAATATTCTTGTTAATATCATACAATCCCTAGTAAAAATTGAAACCAGGCTGAAACATGGTCCCGGCTGGGCATCCAAATCTTATGATCAGGGTCAGACCAGGCACCTCAACATTTGACCAACAATTTGGCGGGGTCCTGACATGGATATCATTCCCTAATGGCAAGATACATCCTGAGATATCCGAAATATCCACAAGATATCAAAGATGTTCGCTCACGTCCTGGCGATATCCCAGGGATCAGTTTGGGACGGACATTGTGATAATTTTCGTATGTTAATAGGGTTGTGGCTATTTGTAACATGACATCCCAACTGGGACCATATCAATACCCCACGTTACATCATCTATCATTGTCCAATCAGGTTATTTGGTCTGGTCCAAGTGTGCTCCCAACCAGGTAACCTGTAAATCGGGCTTGCCATGTCCAAGCCACAGAAGGACCCGATTTAAATCCGCGCCTGCCCAGTTTCATTTTTACCAGGGGTAAAATGTATATTAGTCTGGCTGAGAAAAATGTTCGTTACAACTAAAGAGACTAAGGTTAGACTCTACATTACTAGAGCAGATACAATTTGCGACTGTTTCAACATTAAACAATGGCTACTCAGACGGAAATCAGTGACGCGATCCTCGCCGACTACGTACCGTAGCTGTCTTGCGGTGTAGCTACAGTAACGTAGCTGCAACGGTTGTGTAAAGTAACTTCTGCTGCAAGTACAAATGTAATCGTCATCTTTTAAACATCAACAGAACATCAGAGTATCAATTTTGCAATTACAATTTACTTCATATATGATAAATTAAAATATCAATTTCTGGCCAGTTATGAAGACATTAATAATCATACTCATAATTTTATGTAAACGAATTTACAAACGAACGACACGTTCTTTTTATGACTTCTTGAAATATTCCAAGTAAAATCGTAGTCCTAAAGAGGGGAGGGGGGGGGGGGATAGGAAAGAAAAAATGCGCGAGAAAAAAAAAGTTAATTTACTCGAATGGAGGAAAGAAAAACATTGGTTTATTGTACGGAACGTTATAAAAATCCCATTTTCTCGATAATAAATCACCGTGCTCGATTTCTATATGCATTCTATTAATAACAGTTGTATAATTCGAGGACAATGTATTCAGCAAAAAGTCAAGTTATGATATTAGTCGGAATGGCGATGGGGGGAAAAAAAAGAAGCCGCGCGCTCAACGCTAAACAATGAGCTCTCTCAAATTGTCCAACGTCGAAGGTTGCGTTCCGACGACGGGCGCGAATTCATTGGCCCGATTATTGTGCGATATTGTGAAAGCGCGCGACAATTGTGCAGGAGGCACCTCGCGGGGCGACCGTTCCAGTTCAATAACGCGCCTTCACAGATTCCAATTGGTCTCTGCGAAAAGGCAACGCCGACGGCATCACCATTGCACTTGAGCGATACCGTAGGATCAAGTCCAACCATTTATCAGGGAGTCGCCGTCGTGACCCGCGGCGAACCGAGGCACAATTCATCGGCCGCCAATATAATTATTACGGCATCGCGCAGCACGCTCGATTAACGAATTTTGCTTAACGCTATATTACACTGTTAAAATTTTTAAGTTTCTCTGAAAATTCCGGTCTTTTTCGTACATATAATTTTATTTGAAAAGGTATTATCTAGAATCAAAAAAACAACATCATATATTTAATGCAAAGGAAATTACAAATAAAAAGTACAATTTTTTAAAATGAAAACTATATTCCTTTTCATAAAAAAAAATAATTCTATTTATTTTATTAAAAATGTTGTAAGCGAATAAAAATTAATTCCAAAATAAATGTGAGTGATCTAGTCATTAAATTAAGAGAATTGAAAATATATGTACACTGAGAAAAAAGTTGGGATAAAAATTATTATACTAAATGTAAAAGTGGGGACAAATTACAATTCTTGTGATATTTAAAATACATTTTAAAAGAGATTATCAGTATTGTACAAGTTGTTATGGTAC
>JABFPN010005247.1:0-13510 GCA_022817305.1 Leptoteleia sp. ZL-2020 | reverse complement strand
ACACGGAAAGAAAAATGTAGGAGTAATTCACCTAATTTATACAAAGATTCTGCCCTAATTTATAGTAGCATGGACTTAGAAGTCAATTTGGTTTAATTTTTACCCATTTTAGGGGAAAAAATAATTCTAGTAGTTCCTAAGATAAAATCGTGTTGTAAGCGCTTGAAAATGTTTGTATATTTGATGCGGGTTTAATACCATATCTTACAGAATATGTTTCAATACTATTTGAAACAAATTTAGGGTAATTTTTACATATTGATAAAAGAAACTTTTTAAATTAATCTAAAGCAATTTTTCTCCTTTTTTTTAGGTATAAAAAGAGAATGTTTTTTAAGTGTAATGACGATAAATAAACTTAAAGGATTTTTATATACAACAAATTTAATTGCTACCAAGTATTATTATTATTCATTAATGTGATATAGAAGATATTTTTTCCATTTATATTATAAAAGAACCCTAACGTTCGCAACGCAGATCATACTCGCAACAATACAACAATAATACGCATAATAATGTTTACATACGCAGATGACAGAAGCTATAACTAAAGATACGCAACGCAGTTACATATTAACACTCATTTTGATGTTATATATATACTGCATATACTTTTTTAATACATATTACGAGAAGTAAAAATATTTAAACGACACATAGCGGAAAAAAATTAAACTTAATTGAATATAGCAGGGAAATTCAAATATATTTTAAGAAGTCCACAAAATACATATGCAGTTAAGTACAATTTGTTTTCTTCAATGGTAAGAATAATTAAACTTAGAATTTGAGCACTTTTAGTAAAAGTTGCTAAAAAAATTATAAATATAATAATTTTTCTATTTAAGATATTTATAAATAAATAATTTTAATTTAATTCCGGATATAAAAATGTGTTCGCGAAAGTGAACTTGGATGGTTAATATTTACTTGAGGTGTTGATTGTTTCGCGTTCCACTGTTTTCAGTATATAGTTCACTTCGTGCCACTAGATGCCGTATTTAACACATCAAAGTTGAATTTTTCCCCTAAATTGATTAACAATTTGAACAAAAAGAAATTGCTTTTAATTTAGGGTAATATTTCAGCTTATAACGATTATATTTATGTTTTATAAATGTTAATTACTGTACTTGATGAACTAATTATCTTCTTTTTTAAGATAATTAATATGCTGAGAAAATAATCCCTTAAATTTAATTTAAAAACTACCTTAACGTTATTATTATGTCCATTAGTATTACAACTTTTTAGTGAATACAGTTTAAATGTATGTAAAAACTGACTTCTATGACTGGAGAACTCAAATTTAGAGTAAAAATTTCTCATAAATTTTTCTCCGTGTAGTAAAGTTTAATTTTAATAAATAGATTAAGGTGAAATGTCACTAGTTAACTAATTTAAAATGAACCTAATCTTCCTTAATAATACATATCTTTAAATGTATTATAAGATAAAAGTTAATTTAAGAAAAAGGCAATGTTAATAGTTAAACAAGTTTAGAATTTGTCCAATTATTTTTTTAGTATTTCAACTCTTCTTAGAAAGCTATCTTTTGGAAATAGATTTCAACCTAACATTTAAATACTTTATGAAATCATTTCATGATTTCAGTAATAGTATATTTTTTCTTGTAATTAAATGTCAAATACATATAGTGTCCATTTCTCCACATTAAATGTAATTTCATTGTAAAAAAAGAAGAACTAGAAAAGTGTTGTTTAAAAGGAAAAAGTCGGGCAGCGATTGAGCGAAGCAAAAAGCTCAGTCAACTGGCATTTATCATTGAAAATGATTAGGCTAATTTTTGTTTTTGTCAGATGATGAGTAGTTAAAGATAATGCACGATACTTAGGACTGCTTCGGAAGCAGGTTCTCGTGTCGTTGACGATCTACGGCTCTATTATACGGTACGAATGGCCAACAGATGCCAGCAGCGAACGATTATGCATAATTTTATGTGGCTTTTGTGGAACACATGTTTTGAATTAGACCATTCCGTGTCAAGATATTAATTTGACATCCACTAATTATATACGAATACCCAATCGATCCAATTTATTTTAATTCATTGAACTTTTTACGTCCGTGACTTTATTCACTTTCTGCTTTTACATTATTTTTTCTTTATCTTCTGTTTACATTTTGAAGTATTGATTTTCAAGACATTTGATTTAATTTTTTTAATAAAATTTAATTTCTTTTTTTTCCCCAATAGTCTACCGTTTCTTTATTTATATTAATTTCAGTTAAACTAGGAGAGTTCAGGTAAAAAATATTGAATTAAAAAATTTGGATTTTTTTCAGTTTTTAAGGTAGACAAAGTCAAATTAATCTTATTAGAAAATAAATAATTCTAAATGTCACTTTTAATTGCCCTTTCAAGGCTTTAGAAAGTTCAGCCGAAAAGGTCAATGCACAGACAGGCCATTAATATAGTGTAATTCAAAGATTAAAAAAAAAAAAGGACTGTTACAATCAATAAATAGATTCGGTGGGAGTTACGCGACGAAATGCGGGGCTTCCCATTGTGTCGTAGATCACCCCGCACCCGGCAATATAACAAACCGACATTCGTCTAAGCCGATTGTTTGTACCGTCAGAATGTTACAATAATGGTCACCAAATGGCCCGCGCCTCGTTTCAAACGGCACCGTCGCTTTCGTTACTCCGAATTTATCCCGCTACGGTATTTTCGCAAGAGAATTCGGTCGGTTCTGTGGCTTATTCATTCCGGCGTTGAAAAAGAAAAATACGCAATTACATACCGCTGCTTTTAATTAAAAAACATTGTAACTTCTTCTAGTTTTATTTTCGAACGAATAGCTCCGTGCGATTTGCATACTTCTGTGGCGTAATTTTTAGGAAGCTTTTAATCTATTATACTTTTTCTTATGAGTAGAATTTCTATTAAACATTTTACTACACATCGTAAATTCTATTTTTTTCTAATTGTTTATTTGTATAAGTATATACATAAACATAAGTGCTGATTGATAGAGTTTATAATTTTTATAAATGAAAAAAACTGTATTTGTATAATGAAAAAAATTGCAATTAGCTGTTACTAACTTTATGACAACCTGTGTAGGAAAAACTAGTCTGGTATTAGGTTCGAATTAGTCTGAAAGCGAGAGTCTGGAATTTAGTCTGGCATAGATCTGGAGTATATTTGGAGAATGTCTGGATTATGCTCGTTATTCAGACTGGATTTCTGTCTGGTAAATGTCTGGAATTAGTAATTTTGGATAATAGTATAAATGTCTTTGAAAACTGCAGTGTCGTTCAACAAATGTCGTGAGTTAAAATCTTGATCGAATAATTTTTTTTAGTCAAACACTTTCCATACTCTTTCTATACTTTGAATTTAGTTCGACTGTATTATTTCTTCAGACACTTAATAGACATAATCCAGACATTTTACAGATTAACTCACATAACCAGAATAAATCCATACCATTTCCAGACAGTCCGCTACCAGACTAATTCCAGCTTAATACCAGACTAATTTTTTCCATGTGGGAAATAGAAGTTTAAAGTCACCTTCTGATATAATTTTTATAAAGTATATTATAAAAAAAAAATATTAGAAATAACTTGCTTGATCAATCACATACTTTTCCTGGATTACATCAATTTTTTTTAATATTTTTTAAAAACATATTTTCTAAATATTATAATATATATAATTTTAATGGAACACAAAAGAAAAACAATTTTTCGCCACCATATCAAAAACAAATCGAATTGCAGTTGCAGGAAGATAAAACGCGGCTGAATTTGTCGATCTGGGGTAAAAAATGTCCCAGCGGGTAGAACATTCGCTGACATTTGATATAAACAGCAATATCCCGCAAATAGACGCGGCAGGATAAAGGGAGACGTCTTTCGGTAGCGGAGGGGAGCGCAGTCATAGCGGGATTGATATCTGTGAAAGAGAAAAAAAATGTAAATTTCATTTTCGTTTCTGCTGCTACGCAAGCCTCTCACGTAATACGCGCCGCGACGTTCGTTAAATTGCGAATCTCGACCCGTACTTTGAGACCCTCCGCAAACGAACATAGAGAAAGACAGTATGATTATGTTTGAACACGTTAAAAAATGTACGCGGTTCTAAAATATACTCGGCATATTTCACGGCCATTGGCTTGATTGACAATTGTCATTATGTGGGTTGAAATTTATTAGCAGCTGTGTACTGTATTTAATAATAACTCGGAGGATTTGATGGAACTGAAAAATGAAACCTTTTTTTAAACTCAAGATGTAAACAACTTTGTTTTTGTTTTGTATTTACATCCATCCTCGTGTCCTTTGGATGTACATAGATAATGTTATTGTTTTTATTTCGTTAATTCGACCTTCTATATATTTACAAACATTCTTTTTTTATGTGCTCAATTTTAAAACGGGCTTCCTTCAATTCTATGAAAAATATTGATTTTCGTGAAATTCTAGAGTAAACTGATTTCTAGTGTAGAGTGATTCGTTACAGTCTGTCGAACTTCTTCAATTATTTCTGCTTTTTTTTTTCTCGAGAGTAGATGAATTCATAAAAATAACCTTCTTCACTTTAGTCATTCGTAATTTTGCAAAATATTAGTAATATTTTGTAAACCTACATAACAGGCGCATTACTTGGATGGTTGACTACTTTACCTAAATTATTGCAACTTGTAAAATAAAATATAATAACGTTTCTTATGTCACAGTTTTTTATGTATTATTTTTCTTCGCGTAAATCATCTCTGTGTTTGTGAAGTTAGGACTTAAAATTGTGCAAGGCAGACCAACAATATTTAAATCTGAGAAACGGTTATTTTTAAGTAGGTTTAGCTAAGCGGATAATATTCTCCCTTGATATTTCGCCAAAAATATACTTTCTTGGGTAAAGTGAAATTATTGAGATTTGAATTTCAATATAGATTACAAGAAGGTCATGTTGAATTGAACTAGTTAGGAAGATATTTCTAACACGTACATAAGTGACAAGATGAATTACAATACTATTTTAGAAAGTAATAAAATAATGATCATTCACAAGCAATTTTCCAAATCGCATAAAAGTATGATCAACAAATCAAAGTATTAAAGAAAAATAGGATAAAATTTTGATTCATTTCTCACATTAACTGACATTAGATTGTGATTACATTGGATGTAGATTTTAATGTATAAATATATTTCATGGCATTTAAGAAGCGAATATTATAAAGTCATAAAAGAGGTAAAGGTGTCGGTGTGAGGTCAAATTTTGGTCCGGTCCAACACGAAATGTGCCCTGTCAAAGGCAGACGCCACAGGAAAAGGCACAGAATTAAAATTAAATTCCACCCTTGGCCGCTATCCTGCGGCTGAATTATTATCGGCCGCTGATCTCGCCAGCGAGTTCTTGAAATATTGTCCGCCGGTTCTCATTTCGCCGCGTAACAAAGGATTTAAAAAAGACAATTGAAGACGTCGTTTTCCCAAAACCTTAGTACTTTAAAGTGTAAGCTCCGCGAGGGTTGCGGTCTTATTTAGATCCAACCCGATGCCAAATGGCTTGCTTTTAAAACAACTTAAGCAAAAAAACACCGTGGTTCCTTTATCTTTCATTATTATTAAAATTAAAAATGTCTGAAATCCTGGGACAAAATGGTATTAATTTTTGGTTGGTACTGAAATATGAAAGGTTTTCAAAAAATAAAATGACATTGGGAGAAAAGTTGTAATAAAAATTACTACTATTGTTTGTAAGCTGGTCATATGTTTGAAGAAATTGAAAAATTACTATCTTTGTATTAAATTTCTAACATTACTAAAATGCCAATACTTAACTAACTTAGGATAGTAATCTTTCAACTTTTTCAATTATATGACCAGTTTACTAATAATATTAGTATTTTTTTAATAATCTTTTTTCTCCGTCTAATTAAATTTTACTATACATTTATATTAATAAAATTTTATACCACTGTCCAATATTTATACTAAATTATAAATAATTGAAGGTATCTATAAAATAATTTACAATTCTTACTATAACTATTTTTCAAAGGAAGCTGTAAAATTTCATACCTCAACTTGACCTTCAACGAGCCAATTTCCGCTATTCATATGAAAATTTGACTTTAACGGCATTGAACTTTGAGCGGTCATAAAAGTTATAATGGATGTGCAGTTACATCTGCCTAAATACACGGCTACTTAACGTCGCTGTTTGCGTCCGGCTCCTACAATTGAATAGATAATTCGGCGTCTCTAACAAGTGCTAGCTTATGCGCATGTTGATTAAGATAATCACACGTGTCGAGCGGCGCGTTCAATGACATTGTAATCGATGATGGTCCATAAATTGGATGCGCGGGACTTCCCCATGAGAATGATCCTCGTATTACATTAGATAGGGGTATATTTACCTCCTTGCCGCTATTAATAACGCGCCTCGTACCAAAATTGAACCAGATATCATTAATTAACATTTATTCTCAACTCTGCCCATCAATTTCAATTCAATTAACTTTACCACAGTAACGCTTGGTCGGACGAAAGTTGAAAGCTTTTCGCGGGCAAATTGCACTTGACAATTTGACAATCTGACAATCTTCTTCTTTTTTTTTTCCCCCTTGGTCATTGTGAATTGTGGCTGAAACAGATGAATTGTTTTTACATTGAAAAGTCACTTCCCGCGTGCATTAGTCACGGAAAATGACGACATTTATAATTCCCGTTGGAAACCGGCGTGTAATTCGGTCTGACTTCAATTTGCCCGCGCATAAATGGGACAATGAGTATCGAGTTGTAAACCAGTTGCGGCGCGCTCACCTGCTGACAAGTGCGAAGTAAAAGTACGATCGTTTCATTAAAACTTGATTGCAAAAAACAATCCAATCTCATTACATTTCTGAGTGTAAAAGGAGAATGACTATTGGAGGGATTCCCGTATCGCGTGGCGTATCGTATTACCCCCCTCACTTAACCAGCGTTGTTTTATAATTCTTGATACCATGATGACAAACATCTGAGCGTGGCTTACAATAATAAATGTTCGATTTACTTTGTAAAGCAATATTGTTGGCGTTTGTAAGACGGTTAGTTGCATTAACAAAGATCAGGAAAATTGTCTATATTATTATTATCATCTCAGTTTTGTAGGATATCAATAAGTGATTCCAAAAAATTTGAAGGTTTTCCAATTGGAAAGTTCTCTAGATAGTTTCGAATTTACTTAAATGTGATGAATTAATAATTTTTGAATGATTTTTTATATGGAATAGGAATAGTAAAGTGGAATGAATACGATTTTACAATTTAATTTTATTCTGTATGTTACATTACAACTATTATTATTGTTCTAAGTCGTAATGTAGCTTTTACGAGACAATTAAGAAGGTTGTACAGTGATCGTTGGGACGTCTCTATCTTGAACAATTAATTTTAAGACCATCTAACTCGTTATCTAGGGGAGAGGCGCAATTAATTTCCTTGAATAGTGTAAAGGTCACTCGCAAAAACAGCCGAGCGAGGCGGCTAACAAATTTAACACGAATATTCATATTTCCATCCCATCTAAACTCATTCAAATGAAGCTGACGGTCACTCCACGTTCATTAGTGAATAAAGTGAATTATTTAAATTGGAAACTAGATAGCTTCCTGCTCAAAACAGTAAACATCACGAGGATGCACGGTGGAGTTATTTGGAAAATTTTAATGGTAGGACATTTTGAGTTAATTCGAGTTAAATCTTGAAATTGGCGTGGTCAAATTATTATTCCGTTAATGCAAAGCAATTAAGTTTATTATCTGATTTTTGAATGGATCGGGTTCCTACTAAATTAAACTATAAATCACAGCTTTTATAATTTGTTGACTAGTAATTGAAGAAAAATGGAAAAAAATCTGACTACCTAGGTAAAAACTGATGTATGTCACATACATACCCCATATATGTCGCATTTATGTGGTATAAATGTGTTGATTTTTACATGGGTATGTTATAGTTGACAATAACCATCAGATAATTATTATCATACTTCATTAGTGTTCCAAATAGACCGAACGTTTAACTGGAAATCATTAGTCGCTTTAATTTCCGCAAAATTTTCCGAATAATCTTAATTCATCCGAGTGATTGGCCCGAATATCACCTCAACAATACTCATTTCCCGATCGTTGTTCATAATTGGAGATACGATCAAAGCTTGGACAGCCTTTCGTACCTGCAATCATCCTCCGTCAATGTCAGTGTCACCGGCGGATATCGAGTTAGTTGAAATCGATACCTAATTTAACTGTACAATATCCGTGGGCGAGGTTATTTCCATAAAATTTCCGTCAAAATGGGGCGCGGACGGGTCAGTCAAGCAGGTCCACCGGATCGCCGCCAAATCGAATTATCCGGGCAACTCCGGACAACGATTCGGAACCCGGGTTTCCTCCGACCTAGGGCAGGCCGATCGCCCGATGCGACTAACGCGAGTCTGATGTTTGCCAAAAGAGGGGCGAGCCCGAAGCCGCAGCCCTCCGCTAATCCCATATCGCTAAACCGTAGTCAAAGGGCTGCGCGCATCGCCGAGGATCCACTAATCCCGGCAATAATGGTTTTGGAAATCCAACTTCTGCCCTGCCCTTGAAACTATCCCGGCGTGCTTTATGGACTCCGGCCGTCGTTAGCGGCTCCTTTCTTCTGCTACCCCCGCCGACCATTATTCATTTTCATTGGACCTGGTGTCGTCGCCAGCCGCCAAACAGTCTCCTTTATAAGTCGCCTCCTGACGTCACCACGTCTCGCACGGCCGTAGAACTTTCGGGAGAAATCCGTTTAACCTTCCGCTGTTTATGGAAACGCATTGTTCCCCCTCAACTCCCTCGCCGTCCATTTTATTTACATTCGCGGTCACCCCAAAACGTGACCAGTTTTTTCCTGCACTGATAGAAATTTATTAGTAGTTGCTACTATGTTTGGTTATGTACTCGGAGTGGGGCGTGCATTTATAGTATTCTTTATGAGGAAAAAAAAGTATTCGCTTTGGTAGGTAAATGAGTTATCTAGCAATTTTTAAGTAATTTAGTAAGAATTTAGTCTATTTGTAGAAGGACCTAGATATTAAATGGACTAAAATGAATATTTAAACTTTACATGAACTGTATGACTGATTCAACCATACACTTATCTTATGGGGACTCAACATAACCTCAATATGTCAAGGAAAACTACTTAGATTTCACTGTGTTGACGATTAGATAAATTTGTATGGCTTCAGCCATACAGTGTATTTAAATTGAATCAACTAGCTAGGTTAGTTATCATCAATTCGACTCACATCAATTTGTTTGGCTACAATAATTATAATTTCTACTTATCCCAATAATGGTCAAAGATGTGTCTGAGGAATAGCACTCGTTAAGGTCTGAATTAATTATGTTAACACTGTTGACACTGTTAAACTTGAACTCAAGAAGGTAATCTTGGAATTAAATTTTTAAACTTATCATGACATTTCAACGTATTTAAGTTCCCAGCTCAGATTTTATATCTTGTCACAAACATAATATTTCGCAAAGTTCATAGAGCATTGTACAATGTTAACTATTTTTGCGAATTAAAGTATGATATTTCACGAAAAGTAATCGTTGTACCAAATTTCACTTAAGACAGTACTATTCAACGAGAATTGCGATTCATAATGAAATTTGTATATCAGAAACAAACTTTGTCTTCGCTTTACCTCTGAATAAATTGTTGAAACTTTCAAACAAACAAACTTGCTGGTCGTTTTTTTCACTACGTAATCGGGTTGTCCCTTGTTAATTAGAAAGCCATCCACTGGGACATTCAAATGTCGAGATCTTAGCCACCCCCCTTCTTCCTACTCTCTATTATTTGCATTTCAGAATGCGAGGAAGTGTACGACAAGGATTTTCAAGGAAACTGGTATAAAGTGAGACGTTCGCAGTTCTTAGATCCGCATTCTTCGCGATAGTTATCTTTGAAGTCTATGGTCCTCGGGGCGTTATCACTCACTCTTATATTAACATAAATTAGCGCAATGTGCTGCAACGAAGTAAAAGATATCCTGACGCTTTTAAGAACGTTTCTTTTCATTGTAAATCTTTGGGATTTATGTTTAATAATTGAAACAATTGATGGCTATTTTCATTTCACTTTGTTTATTTCTGTACTTCATTTAATACCTGAAATGTAAGATAATATTAACGTGAAGGTCAGTTTTAGTTTATCAAAGTTTGAAGTGTAGTTTTATTTTCAAGGAGAATGAACATGTCTTTCGTCTTAGGTAGAAGTTGGGTTTAGAATTATAAGGCCTAGGTTCAAAACTCTGTTAAAACTTGTATATATCGACCTTGTATATCCATATGTCCATATATAAATGTTTTATTTTCATACAAGAAATTGTTAAAATATATATGGACTACATATGTTTCATTTGTATATGGGAAGTTTATGTTTAGCATTGAATTTTCGACATTTCCACGATATTACATTTAAAGCGCAACGCATAAGTTTTTCAAAATCGAAAATATCCCGCCGTAAATTTCTATCGTGCGTACAATTTTTGACCGTATATTCGACGCGTCAAAACTGAAGCGCATACCATATCCAATTCCGTTGGAAAATTGAATCGCGCCGATAATGTCCCCGTGAGTTACGTTTATGGTTTCTGGAACGACGGTATCCCCCCGTCCTTCCTCCCCCATCAAATTCCTGCACACGTGAATCAGGATAATCGTTTTTTGATAGTGCACCGTTATGGTGCTCAGTCACGCACAATGACCGAGCGTCGCGCCATCTAGCCGGAACTCCCGAGGTAATGAAGACAGCGGATGAGTTATCTCTGGTTTTCGCGTCACTTCGTCTTTGTGAATGGGCCACTGATGTCGATTACTTGGCGCTCAACTAATCGCGAGTACCGGCCCCTCCTCGCGTCTTCGGCGCGGCCTTCTATCGATTTTATCTGCCTCGTGTCTACTTGGACCGACGCCAATGCCGCTCGTATTATTTACTTATATATATATCATTAGCAGAATCAGAGAGAACGAGGGATAACATTACGAAGGAAAAGGAAAGTTTCGATATGGTCACATTGCTTGATTTCATTAAACTGCTTTGTTTAATAAGAGCCAGGCTCAAATGGGTGCTTGGTAAGGGTGAAAGTCTATGTTAATAAATTTATGAAACGTGGAATAAGTGACTGTTAAACATCTGATAAATTGATTTGACCAGTGTCAAAATTAATCATGCAAGGCTAAGATGAAAATAGGAATTAAAAGAAATGTTGGGCTAATTTGCTGATTCAATGATTATTCCAACTAAATGAGATGAAATATCAGAGTTATTTTGTTTTGGGTCTAAGTGTTGTCAACATATGGACCATAATATTTATTTGTGTGTTGTAATAGAAAATAATGTTGATCCAGAAACTTTTTTTTTATGCCGTCTTAGCAATTACTCTTTCGTGTGTAAATGTACACGAAATTATACAAACGGCCATTATAAGCCTCAGTAGTCTTTTACAGGACTTAAAATAAAACGCTGCTTAAGTGTTCAGAGAATTTTTGGCTTCGAAGAGGATGTTATACCGTTAACATAAATGGAAAAACCTTGTTCACTCAACAAATTCGCTTCTAACTGGAAAATACAAAGCAGTTGAATAAATTACGTTAATGAAAGCAAATCGTTAAACCTATATTTTATTTGTTAACTGCGACAAGGGCAATTTCGGAGGAGATTAAAATTTAAATATTCTACTATTATTATTATATTAGTAATACATAAAAGTTGGAAATATTACAAAATTTCAAACTGTTCAACCACCCATGAATAGTTATTTGTTATTTCAAAATCTAGTGTTTTTTATTATTATTTTTTCTTACTGTAACACACGTTATTTTACAAGGTTGGTAATTGTCAAATTTTAGTGTGAATGTAAGAGGGGCGTGACATAAAGAAATAGACTGGTAGTAACTGTGAGGTAATGAGTTGTATTTTTTTTAAATATTCATTTATATTACAAGGAAATCCTATATATACACACTTATCCCCGAAATATTATAAATAAAAAAGAATAGCAACTACTAACATATTTCATTTAGCATAAGGAGAGTAAAGTTTAGTGTTGAAATTCGTCACCCGCTGGATCAAACTCAACGTGGCGCTACTTTTGACTGGTCTGAGTGGATTGGGTGCCTTGCGGATTGCAAAACAAGGAGAGAGAGTCCTTCTAATGTTTCAACTCGAACGCGCTCTTCGCCACCATCTGTCGTCGCGAGTAACTGAAACAATTTAACGCAGCATTTACGAGCGATTCACAAGCTCGAAAGCGGAAGCTCATTATTTAGGAATGCCTAGCGCGGCGGTGCCGGTGGCGGTGACAACTAACGGTTTGCAGAACACAACCGCATTATTTTTTCAAGCGCGGTTCGTGGCCCGACGTGTCGGTACTCGCCGCTAAATTTATGCTGTTGCCGCACGAGAGCCCAAACGGCCCGGCTAAATATTTTAACGCCGCGCACGCGTGCGCGCTTTCCCCTCCCCCTCGAAATGAAAATTGCAGGACATCCTCGGCCGGCGCTTCCATTGTTCCGTTGCCTCGATTTCAATCGTCCGCCGTCTCCGGCAAAACAAATCCTCATTTGCAATATGCCCCGTGGAATATTAACGTCAATATTAAGCTGAAACATCATTGGATGGCCAATTCAGAGTGAACATAACCTCATTAATAATACATATATTTAAATAAAAATTAGAATTAGAAGATTTAGAAATTTTTAAGCAAGTTTTCGTGTATTCTAACTATTCTCAGTTAATTCTTTTTTGGAAATAATCATTTTGTGTAAAAAAGAACAGCAATTACCTTGATATAAACTAATTAATATTTAGATTGAACGTCAGAATTTTCAATTGGTTAGAAATCAGAACTTTCCGGATAGAAAAAAAAGTTAAATTACAGTATTGCATCGCAGTTCTTATATTTTGCTGTAAAATTTGATGGTTTAATTTGTCTTTTTATAACGTCATTTTAAAGTATAACTGTGATATAAAGTAATTTTATACACTCTTTTTCGAGGTGATAAATTAACGTAAATTTTCATTAAATAATTTTTAACTTATATGTATATATATTTCAAACAGAGGGTATAGGTATCGTGAACTTAAAATTCCTCAAATATTGAATGCTCAACCAATTTAAAAAAAAACATTCCATCGATTTGGCGCGTACCTTAAATTACCGATTGAATTCCCTTTCTTTTCCCTGTACACTGAGGAAAATATGACAGAAAAAATTACTGTTTTTAACTGTATTTCAGCTACATGGCCGTCTTTTAATAAAAATTACTGTTTTTTAAAAGGAAAAATTTCTGTTTTATCCATAAATATACACGGCGAAAAAAGTTTATATAATTTTTATTAATAGTTCGCGTAAAATTAACAAACTGAGTGATAAAGCAGTGACAAAGGCCTTAGTTTTGTAATCTTTATTAAAAGTTTATTTTTATTTAATAAA
>JABFPN010005246.1:0-13515 GCA_022817305.1 Leptoteleia sp. ZL-2020 | reverse complement strand
TACACGAGACAACTTTTCTTTCTAACATTTTATGTGCAAAAATCTGTTACATCCTAACTGGTCCCAGTTTCGATCCCCAAACATAGCAACGTTCACTAAACATTTATATACATGTATATCGAATATAAATCGGTCCCAAGCCCGTCGTAAATCAGTCTAAGGAACGATTTAAATCAACCGCGATGAGAACGTCTTAAATTTCATCTTCTCCCAGTCTTGGTTTCGTGCGGAAAATCTGTTAGACTCTAATTGGTAGCAAACTAGGTCTCCTAACATAACCGAATTCGTCAGTCCGGCTCGTTACAACCCGTGGATGAAAAAATCGCCGAGAATTCTTTCTGGTTACGTTAAAATGGTGATCGGCCGTACGCTCGGTGGAGAGCTCGCGCAAAAGGCACGTGTCGCGCAACGGCCAATAAAGCGTCGGAATGAAACGATGTACTCACAAGAACGCGCTCCTAAGCAACATATCTGCACTGTGCACTTTTCCTCTTTTCTCTTTTCGAGCGCGGCAAACGGCCTCTCTCTTGGCTTCCCTTTCCCTTTTTCTGCCGCTTCTCTCCGCTGGAGCACTCGGTCTTCTCGGTTACCGAAATCGCGCAAAGTAATCTCGCACCTTTGGGACTACCTTCTTGCGAACGGTCACTGGTCACTGGTTCATTTTACCGGCCTTCTCATCTCCCCCGGCACTTTGGCTGGAAATGGCCGCGAGGTCGGGCAGAAAGGAGCTCGACGGGAAAAAAAGAGCCGGAGATGAGATAAGTAACACTAGCACGCCGCTCCAGTTCCGCAGACCAGCGTGGAGTATCGCATGCACCGAGCGAGATCCGAAGAAATGTGATATTTCGCTGCCAGGAGGTTCGGCGATCGTGATCGATATAGTAGACGCGAGTCGTAAAAAAGTAAAAGTAAGAGGCAGAGTCAAAGGACGTAGTGAGGGTATGAGAACGCCGGCGAACGCAAACCTCTACTTATACCGCCACCCACCACGGCCGCCAGAAGTCACCCCACCAGACGGGAACGCCGGACACCGCGGGTACACACGCGCTGCCTCTTCCCCGGCGCTATCGCACCCGTCCCGCGCACCAATCATCCTCCTTTGTTGGGACACGCACCCCGAGTCAAAACTTTGCCCGTTAATATTCGATTGTACACCCAGAGAAATTTATTACCACCGCTGGACACTGTATTTTATAACGACTCGGGGATACGCGAGTACGTACGTTTGCATAAATTACGATTTAAGCAAATTTTAGAAAAAAAAAAGAAGACCGCGTGGAGGAATGGAACCCTTAATCTCAGCGGTCAATGGTCGCGCATTGTACCACCATTCTATGCCGCCGCCTGGAAGAAATATTTGTCTTTGTCAAACTCCGGTGTCGGTGTGAAAGGGGCGTGGCTATAAATGGACTAGTCACGGATGATTTGTGTTTCTAAGCGGTGGCGTAGGCTATATTTTTTCGTGGGTTTCATGAAAAATTGTTCGATTTCTCAAATAAATTTGATTTTAAACAAATTCTTTTTTTTTAGTACCATCATAAAGTATATGCTTCATTTAATATCTCACTGTACCAAATATGTGTCCCAAGGCAAAATTCAAGTCGGACACCTTGAAACATTCAACGCAGTTCGTTTCAAAACTTATTTTAGTATCTAATTATGTATGATTGTAATGACGTTGAAATATTATTTATATTGTAATGGTATAAAAATACAATGTAACGTTTATGATATTGTACCTTTTTCGATAAATCAATATATAAACGAAATAACTTCAGAAACAATTTTTTCCTGATAATAAAATTGTATATGGAATAATGTGCAGTATTAACCGACATTGAAAATCAAGAAATTTACAAAGAAATTTTTATTTTATTTTTACGATTTATAAAGAAGGAAAATTTTATTGTTCTCTTCGTTTCCACTTTTTCTTTATGACAAGAACTTATCGCGTATAATATTACAATTACGATATTTTATATGGAAATAAGAATGATATTGTAAATGGTAATCATGTGAAATTATATATTTCTTTTATAGATGAATTTTCAATTTTAAGGTAAAGTCTAGTGAGTTAAAATTATCATCTTTTGATTGAACATCGCGTCATAATTGTTAATCCATACCGTTGATAGGTTATGACCGATTGCACCAGATAATTTCACGACTTTTTTCTTTACATTTCTGCGTAGGTTTTAATTACCGTATATAATGTCTATGTCCATACGTGGAATATAGCGTCCTCGAATTCCTCGGATCGTATGATAATTATTCTTTAATACTACTGTAAATAATATTACGTGATCTGATTTTTCAATTTTCCAGGTCAGAAATAATTAACTTCCCTAATTTACAGCCTAAATTGTCTAAGAAATTAATTAAGCTTTATTTTACTGTCATTCCATTGAAAGATTGTATAAGGTTGTAAATTAGAGTGAAAGATCTTTGATTTATTATTAAGAGAAAGATTTTCGGTTTATTTTTGGATACATAATTATTATAAATAAAATATAATAGAAACAAATATAAAAAAAAATTAAATCATAGTAAATTAAAACAGAAATTATACAATATTAAAATTTTACTAATTGTTTCAGTTAAATTTTATTAATAAATGAGGAAATTATATTTTAAGGCTGAAGTGATTCTTTTTTAATTTGTATTATATTACTTATTTGTTTATATTTATTTGTTAACAAATTAGATTTATACTATCTTTCATACTGAAAAATTTATACGCGTGATATATTTTTTGTATATTTTTTTTGTACGGATAGAAATGAATTTGATAAAAAGTTATTGATTTAAGATCAAACTGAATAATTTATAACTTTCTTTTTATTGTATCCTTTGCTTAAATAGACAATGGGACAAGTTTTGTTGATTCCTTGTCGATAACTCCAGAATATATCAGTTATGCTCTACTACGTACGCTACGGTAATTCACTTTGACCTTCCTGAAAATTGGTCAGATGTGTGATGAGACACTATCGTCTATCACGTACAGGTCTGAATATCTGTCAGATTCGAAATTGCTTTATCAGACACTTTGAAACTTAAATTGAGTAATTTTACCAACAATTTAGTTTGTGCTTATTAAGATAATTAATTGTAAGATAATGAGGAATATTAAATTAAATTATGATTATTTTTCGATTAAAATTTTAGTTTTATTAATATATAATATGACTTATGATTACAATAATTATAAGATAAGATATCTGATATGATATGATACAATATAAGAAGAAAAATATTTTCATTTTTTCTATTTGGCTAGAGAAAATAAATAAATAATAAGACGAAGGATTGCTTTTTATTTTCAATGTTATTTTTATAACATTTTTATAATTACAATGGTTATTTGCGATTTCTAAAAAGAATGATAATTCTGATTAAGAATTAGAATTCTCTGGCAACCACAGCTATTTTTACATCAATACATAACAATACAAAACAAAAATAATGCAATCAATAAGGAGTTGATTTAATTGCTTTGGATTGTTTTGAATTAGTTGTAATAATCGAGGTATTTGTAATTATTGCTTTCTAAGCTTATCATAAATTTATTTGAATTGATTCAACATTTAAACTTTCGAGGAATTAAGGTTTGTCAGGAATTAAAAAGATAATCCAAAAGCCACGACAAAGAGTAATATGTCGTAGAACCACGAGGAACATCGAAAGAGGCAAGTTTGGAGTTTCAAAAATCCAATTTAATGCAGATACTAAAGTTATAGTTTTCTGTTTGTATGCTCTCATGTATCATTTTATGTATTAATTTTTTATTAATTCACTTAATGTCATTATCAGACAAAAATTCATATCTTTTAAAGAAATTGAGATTCAAGGTTTTCTTCCATATTCATTTTTCATACTTCAAGGTAAAGAATAAGATAAAGAAAAACGACAATAATAATGATAATTTTGCAAGGTTTGCTTTTTAAAAATAAGTTCACTAATTTGAAATAATAATAAATTTCTAAATGTAGTAAGTTTCCATAGAAAATCAATGTAACGTACAAAGAAGAATAAAGCTGGAATTATAATTGTCTCTTGACACATTTTATGCTAATATCAATCATAAAATTTCGTCAAGGGAGAATCTGGAAGCTGAAAAGGGTTTTTTTTTTCTTTTTTAAAGTTTTAGAGGGTCACTAATCTAATATTGTAAATAAAATTGATTTACGTTAAGTAATAAATTCACATTGTTACTCGACATTCGGTCTGATTTCCAAATAATCGTAAGGTAACTGAAAAAGAATAGAAACCAATCGGAATAATAGCTAAAGAATAAATTATGTAAATTGAAAATGAAAACGTCGATACGATTGTGGGTTCTCCAGTTAAAGTTAAAATGATAAAAATGTATTGCAAACCATGGTTAAACAGTTAATTGATACAATTAATTAGTTTCGACTTGCGATAAAAATATTTACATATCTGTCTAAATTTGAATCCACGTGTGCTATTTATAAAGGATTGTTACAAAAGTGAAGATAAATTACAAGAGGATTGTCTATGGCGGATGTTTCAAAATACGTAACATTGATTCTTTCACTTCGGTAAAAGGAAATGTTCTTAAAACTATGCAACGAAGTTTCAAGAGTATTTAAATTCCACATTCGAAGAGCTCGAATCGATTTAGCATCCACAGATTTTATTCCTATAATAATTGAAAATTTTCTATTTTATACTTTATATCGTGAATAAATATTATAAACAATTTTATTTTGAATGATTTATGATACTGTCAGATTTAATTAAGATTTGATTCGTCAATAATAAATTAAGAATTAATCTGACCATTTATTATTGTAGGAATATTATGAAGTAGTGAAAAAGATGTACTTTTTTAAATAACATGAAATGCAGAGTTCAAGAATAACATCGCAGTTGTTTAAATTTCATGTCACGCTCTAGAAAGAAGATCTTAAATTGAGAAAATTTTCTTGTTACTTTATTATGAAGATGCAAAGTGTGTTTATTTATCATAATAAAATTTTATTTTAAAATTGACCATGTACTTTTAATCTTATAATCAATTAAAAATTATAACAATTAATTTATACAGATTTTAATTAATTATTTTAACTTTTATTAAAAACTTTTGTCTAATGTCCTTATTAAGACTAGATAAAAATTTCGACCAGAGAGTGGTTCATTATTAAAACTATGAGATATAAATGTATAATTTTATAATCAATCTTAAACTAATCAAATTTAATTTACCATTTTAAAGACTGATTCAAAGTAGCCCGTAAGAATTACATTTTTTTTGGCATTTATTTTGTTTCGCAAATTCCCATAAATCAGCTTACGTAAATCCGCATTCGAACCGCCAATTGGCTAGAAATTTTCGCTAGACTTTTTTTTGAAAAAGTAGAAACGAACTATCCTGAAATAATTACGCTTTTATTCTGCCATTATTTTCTCTTAATTGCACAAAGTTTTCTTTTTTACATTTTTATTAACAAATTATATAACAATTTGTTTGCGATTACACAATACGTAATTTACATAATTTTTACATTAAATATACATAATATGTATACATTATACATTAGGTACAATACAGTATGAAATCCTCCATTGTCAGAACAGGATTAATTCATATGAAATTTCGTCTTTTTCAGGTACCAAAAGAAATGAATAGCGAAATAAACATTTCTTGTTCTTATTTAATCAGTTTCTGCACGCTTGACGGAATATTATTATTAGCTCGTTTCGTGTTATGCTTTGACAAATTTATTATTATTCTAATATTTTTCTTTGCCGGCACGTCCAATCCTTAATGTAAAATTCTCAACTCTCGCAACACTTCCATTTGAATTTGAATGCTAATCACGGACTTTTAAAAGCCTTCGAGAAATGATCGGCATGGGTAGCTTCAGTTTCGGCACATTAGTCATTCAGATGATCATCTGCACCTATACTTGACATTTATTTGACAATTAATTCAATTGCCCAACTCTTAAAGCTTCGATTTGGATTTAAGATTGACAAAAAATATCTAGTTAATTTTCGTGATAATTTTGATTTTTTTTAATTAAACAAAAAATAGGTAACTAAACCTAAGATATTATAGTTACATCGAAAAATGATTCTTTATACAGTTAATATTATTTTATCAATAATGGTAAAGCATGTTACTAGAGACTGTGAGGGGTTTCAGCTATCCCTTGATAATAAATTTTCTTTTATAATTTTTTCAAGTTGTATTTTATAAATTTTACTGCATTATAATTTACTACAAAATATCGTACACGCAGAAAAAAATTAGAACAAAATTTACTATACCTTACAACAACACTGACGCAAATTCATTCCATAAATCATTATTACTTGGCGAGTATCAAAATATTGGTAAACGTCCTTCAATTTTTACTATACTAGACACTAATGAATTGTATAAATCTCGTATTCTTTCGGCTGTCAACTTATTAAAAGATCACACCAATTTGTTTTACGTCAACGTTGATATACAGTATAGTAATTTTTGTTCTAACTTTTTTCTGCGTGTAGCAATTATTAATCAATTTTTCTTCGTGTTCTCGTTCATGGTATAGTATGCACGTGGAAAATAAAATGAAGTGCACTAATTAATTTCTATTTAAATTAATAAACAATTTCAACAACTTTTTACTAGAAGTATTTAAAATGGTATTTAGTAAGGTTCCTTGCAACTATAGATTTCCAAAAATGTATCACGTAAAATGAAGATTTTGGGAAATCTATTGTTCAGGAAAATGTCTTCGCTGAATCCCTTAACATTGTCGTTCGTATTGAATTAGTAACATGACAGCTCTGCGTGTCCTCGGAAATACGTGATGCACATAATCTGTAGAGTCATGCTTTCGATTTATTTATCGATGTGACGTTCGGTTGATGACTGTACACGCAGCTTCGTTCTCCGAGCCTTTCTCTAATTTTTTGATATAAATAATTAATATCCCGTTTTTTCTTTGAATAAAGTACACGGAAAAACATATAATACGCGTATGGAAAACATGAACAGAATTCATATTGGATTAATAAGAAAGTTTATTTGGAGCATACGAGGTTGTAAATTTTCTCGTTGGCCAATATATCCACGTTATTATAATAATTCATTTTTACTACTTATTCTGTCTGCCGTAAGATATACGTCGAGCGGAGTTAATTCAGATAACTAATTCGATTAAGACTTTGGAATTTTAATTACACTTTTACTATGTACATATTACTTTAGAACATTATTGTTAGATAACAAAGCTAACAAATTCTATTTGTGGAACATAATATTGCTTGTAAGCAAAAGTGATAATGAAAAAAAATATAGTTTTAGTTTTCAGGAGTTGCCTGCAAGCGCGCTTTCGCGTTAGTTGACGTGTGAGCGATGTAGGTAGCTGAAAGAAATTATAAAAAACGGCGTGGGTTGATAAATTCTTTTTCCATTTTTTTTTCACACGCATAAAACGTGACGATTTTCACACATACACATAGTTGCTTGAAATTTTTCAATAATATGTAAAAAACCATACATGCATTTCATCTGAATTCTAAATGTTAATTTTTGCATTTATTAACGTGTAAATTGTTTGATTTTCATGTTGGTTTTAGAAAAAATATACAATTTGCATAACTTTCACTCTTTTTATTATGTTTTTCAGAGTCCCATGGATGTTAACGCGATGACATTCATTTGAAAGAGGAATCGAGTAATAGTAAATATTATATAATTATCAGAGAAATAAAATTTAAATAAACTTCAATTTTAACATCGTTAAAAATATTGCAGTTTATTGATATAAACAAAATTAATGAATTATATTACTAAGAATACTTACTTTTTAACTATTGTATTTTAAATTTCAAGCTTTATGTAATATTTTTCTGATCGTAATTTTCAGTTGTTTTTCAAATTTTGTAAGAAAAATGATTTCAATGGAATTATGTTTATAATTAAAACAGAAATATTTCCTTAAAAAATAGTAATTTTGATTGAAAAACCGACAAGTATCCGAAACAAAATTAAAAATGTTTCTAATCATCTCGTAAAATTCATAATTTTATTTCAACCACAAACTTTTATTATTTTAATGAACATTAGTAATTAATGTATTACAATAAATTGATTATGATATTAATGTAATAGGTACATAGTAATAATGCAACAAAATATAACAATTATTTCAGTCATCAAAAAAATTAATTCACTTTATTAATAATACTGGAATTATCCAAGCAAAAAAATTCATATGAATGTAAAGATCAATGGTAAAACCTCAAGGTTTACTGAACTTTCTTTAAAACAAAGTAAGATAATTGCTCGACAAACAAGTGGTGCTTGTCGTGAGAATTTGTTTTTATTTCGTAAACATAATTGCAAGAACAATGATGTGATTCCTGGCAATGACTATAATTGTTGGAAGACGAACTTGTCACTTTTGTCGATTCTCCCGCTCGTAGCGTGTCTTTGAACTCGATGAAATTGGAACTTGAGTGTTTGGACGAGTTTGAAAAAGAGCTTAAATCTATCCAGATCGAGCGTGTGGGGAATATTAGATAAATGATTACATTCAATATGCAGTCATATAATTAAGCAAAAATAAGAAAAGTCGAAAAAGTTGCCGCGAAGTAGAAATCTTGGCTACCGAAAAAAGAAAATACCGGAATTAACATAAGCACTTTCGCTGAATAGCTATTAACACGCTCGACCAGAACTGCTTTATGCAGATTTTCCAAGATTCACGCGATTGCCGTGCGTTTAAAGCTCAGACGGGTGCTCGGCAAACGTTCGCATCCTGTAAACACGCATATTATTCGAAAATGGCATACTTTTTAATTTCCAGTCAGAATTCGGCATCGCATTTTTACCCGTGTCAATGACATGAATGTGCAATCGCTTTTGTGCCATTCTTATTCGTACCACAGGTAAATGCTAAAATACTCCGAAGCAAAATTCGTTTTTGTAAATTCTTTTCAAAATTGTTCGTACAACTTTATTGAATATAAATTGTTACATGTTATATTAATATTAATTAATATTAATTATTGATAATTGTCTTTAAATAACGGGCTGACAGTTTTCCATTTTTCGCGTTGTTTTTGAAAATTAAAAGTAAACTTATTTACTGAATACCTTCGATGAACTGAAGAAAATTTGCGTTCATCCGTGTTTCGGATGGGATTCCCGGATTCCAGTGAAAACGCACGAAAGTTAAGTATAATAAGCAATTAGCATTGCCTTTGAGTGCGTTTTTTAAACATAACTTCCGCCTCGCCTTCATTAAGTACGCATTGTTAAATGTAATTGATGCTCATTGACGACTTTCGTTGAATTAAGTTATTTCGAACTATTAAATTTAATTTGATTATAAATTTAAATTGCGTTAAATTGCTAAACCATTATTTATCTACAAAATGTTGATAAAGTCAATTTACCGTGTATAGAATTTTTGATTAGTTGTTCAAATAAGTTTTTGTATTAATCCATCTCGAGCTGTTGGAAAGATCTATCTGAAAAATAAGTATCTTTCATTTCCACCAGTCATGTGCTTTGTTACAACTCTATTCTATACCACTCTATATTTCTGAACGGTGGCGTGGAGTGGTGATAAAGTGCGCGACCAGAGACCGCGAGGTAACGAGTTCTATTCCTTGTCACAACAATACTTTTTATATATTTGAGTATATAAAAATGAATACAGTCAACCACAATGTTGACCATCTTTAAGATTCGGTTATTATTACAGGCGACTTTAGTTAGCTCTACAATGTTTATTGCTTTATACCTGAAACCAAGACGGATATCTGGGTATTAAATTTATTTCAAACATTTAGTTAAAGAGTCATAAAAGTTACAATCTTTCGATCATCTTTGATTCCTTGATTCAAAGGAGAGAAGGAAAGTGATCCCTGTGGTGCGAGCGACCTTGGCAAACGTCAATAATGGCCAGTTTGCGTTGGTTCGTAAACCTTGTTCTAAAGATACCCTGGCAGACGATTCCGGAATGTCACCTCGAACGGATACGATGCGAAAACCGCCGAGATCCGGCAATTTCATAAAGAAGACCTTATACACAGCGTGTATAATATGTAATACGGGCGACTAAGGACTTCTATCTTCGTCGAGTGAAAGTTCCGTTGAATAATCCACAGAATCACGTTTCCATCTCCCGCGTTTTCAGATGTGTACATACGTTTATTGGTAAAAAGGAATAAATGTATTTTGTTTATTGAAGTTTACTCTCCGCATTATTTGATATCTCATGATTTACGCCGATTTCGGAAGAATGGCGGAGAAGAGTTTAATATTTAATGTTTGAACGGTTAAACGGGTAAGAGGTTAATTAAAATTAAATGCAATGAAAAAATTAAAATGCGACGAAAGAAAATTTTGTTGACTTTTTTTATACGTTTAACTTAAACATTGTATGACTTACGGCTTAACACTGATCGAATTATTTATAAATATTTAACGAAATAATTTTGTAACTGAATTAAATATTTAACGAATGAGAAAATTGTTTCGACGTTTAATTAATTTAAAAAACCTTCTAGCGATAATGTTTCACTAAATTTTTATTTTACTTTTTATTATTAATGAATTGTAACGTAAAACTTGTTTTTGGATGACTTTCACATTGAAGTGTATATAATGATTGTAATTTTTGTTAAAATATTATGATTACTATTGAAAGAACATTTCGCAGACGGGAAAAGAAAGTATTTATTTTGTATTAAATATATACTGGAATACATTTTGCAAATAGTTGTTAAATGAAATATAATAGTGGATAAGAAATGACGCGTTTGAAAAAAAATACGATTTTATAATTGCAACTTTTCAAAAATTAAAAATGAAATGCATTTTGCCAAATAACGCGACAAAGTAAGAGAATTTATTGCACATCCCAGGTGTTTATTGCTGACTAATGTTTGGACAACTTTTTATGCATTTTGAGGCACGATATCTGGAACTATAAAGTAGGTGTTTTTTTCGAGAACGTCGAATCTACACAGATTAGACAGGAGCAAAGAATTTTATGACACTCGAGTCTTTGAAATAAAAAGAGTATCGCAAATTTAGCACAGTATAAAAGGGAAATATAACGGACTTGTGAATACGCGACCGGTTCTATGATATCCTAAAGTAGGATTTGCGTCCTTTGGATATTTCGCTTATTTCTTTTTTCACAAACAAGTTTCGTTAGTTTCAACAAGAAATAAACGATGCAAAAATGCAAAAAAAAGTGCCCTTAACTCAGTCAAGCTTGGGATTACATGTAGGAATTTTATACACGATTGTTTTGCACGTGTATAACTTTTTAATAGAAAATTTCAATGAAAATCCGAAAGGTTGTATAATAATCAGAAACAAATTTTTATTTGCTTATTATATTTAAATTAATTCGAAAAGTATTTACTACGCTGAAAGAAATATGGAAAAGTTCCAATAATTTCTAGTAAACAAACCATATCGAGCAGATTTTCATTTTTTTCAAAGTCTAGATTATTTTTTACCATAGTTGTAATAGGGAACAATTTAAAATTGAACAATTAGTTCAATTATTTATTTTGTAAACTTTGAAAAAAAAAATGAAAATCTGCTCCTTATGGTTCGTTTACTAGAGATTATTGTAATTTTTCCATTATATTTCTCTCAATGTACAAAAATGAGTCGAACAATTATTCGAAAAAGGAGCAACTTTATTCTTGAACTGAATTTTTGTTCTTTAAAATCTCCAAAAAAGTTCTCGGTACGGTTTTTACAAAGAAAGTGAAAGTTATTTAAAAAAATTGCTATGTGACATGTCATACGGAGACAGAATAAAAAATACCAATATTAAACACAGCCCTCTGTTAGTTACCGCGATTCTGAGATAAATTTTGCAAAGTTTCAAACCGTTATATTACGCTCTAAAATATTTTACAAAAAGCACACAAAATTTCTTATCCTGGCGAATAATTTCGGTGTCATTGTTTACAAAACCTTACACTTCCTTTATAATTTTGTATCGCACTTCCATTAACATCCACGAACCCTGAACGTATCCATTTGGGAAGCGAAAATTTGGACATTGGTTTGCCCAATAGATGGGATGTCGAAAGTGATATTGCAAAAGAATTTTTGTCTCGTCGTGGAAGAGAATGAGATACATTTGCATTACGGCGCTATCATTGTGCGAGAAAACGGGCAACGCGAATTAAACGTTACCTCACAATGTTCTCTTCTTCTGAACTCAATGTGGAAATAGCGAATCAAGTAAACGCGCGGTGAAATGTCTAATGACATAACGGTGGGACGAATCAAAGTACGGGCTCGCTCGTGCTCGAAATCCGTGCCATTTCGCGTATCGTAATTTGTTTTCGACGTGTATTTATGATGCTATCATAATAATCTTGGACCGCGATGCGCGACCCCTAGCGGGCTACTTCTTGACGCATCACCGCGTTTATTACGATGGATGCCGCGTGGCCTGTGCAATTATAGGAAACAATGAAATGACCAAGCGACGCAATTACCCGAAGCGAGGGAACGCTACCGAATTAACATTTACCGCGGATAATATCAAGTTGTTCACTTTTGACTCTTCGCTTGGATTTGTGCAATCTTCAAGGAAGTGCCCCGAACCACCAGCCTATCATTAATTCAATCTTCAGTAATTCAATTTAATTTAATTTAATACGAATGACTAATTAACTTCCAGGGTTATTATCGGCTACAAAGTGTCTTATCCGGTTATTTCTGGTATATTTCAACACTTCCCCGGTAGAAAAAAAAAATATGAACGGAAAAGGGTTTTTGGAAAAGGGATTTGAACTTGCGTATCGTAATACAGTAGTTTCGAATCTGAACTACTGACCTACATAACGTTATCTATGTTGTATAAATAAAAGCTATTCGACAATTTAAAAAGTATGTACTTATCAGCACGATTAAATGCTTCAGTGGTTGAGGTGCGAGTTCACTGTGCAATGATACACAAGTTCGATTCTCTTTTCGAGAAATTAGATTTCAAAATTAATTATTTATTTATTTATAGAAGTGTAAGTGAAAATATTGTTTGATATTTGTCTATAATTTGTCCATAAATCTTAATGGTATTTGTAATTACAAATAATAAATACGGGTATGACAGAAGATTAATAATATAGAACAACCGATATCACTTTTATTACATCTACACAAAGAATTCTGAAGAGTTTACAGAAATAAAATTATCGAAGAAAGTTGTTTAAAGATATTCATGAGGAGAACTCTGGGTTCGTTGTATTGCGTATTCCATGTAAGCAAACGAAGAATGCGTAGCAGTCAAATCATATACATATATGCGTCACTTTTGTTAATACTCAAAGGTTGCAAATGATGACCCGCGTGGAAAAAACATTGTGGCAGAGTCTATGGCAGCACTGTGGCTAAGACTGTGGCATGCGGGAGCCCACAGTCTTGGCCACAATAAGCCACACATGTTGCCGCAATGGATCGACTGTGGGATGTGGCCAGGAGCCACAGTCGAGCCATAGTGG
>JABFPN010005245.1:0-13516 GCA_022817305.1 Leptoteleia sp. ZL-2020 | reverse complement strand
TTAAATAAGTATGGTTGAATCACCCATACTTTAAAATATAAATTAAATAAATTATCAAGTTGTTGTAATAAAACATTTATTACCCTACAAGTATGGCTGGATTTTCCATACTATTTTTTTCAGTGTAAAATTGCAATTTTAACTTTTTACTAAACTGAGAAAACATACTATTTGGCATTAACTTTGTTACGGATATACAATAAGTACACTGAGAAAAATAATATAGTAATCCTGGACTCTATGTGTTCCTGTATAAAATAATGCTCGACAATGTGACAAAAGGTACCACAGTTCTGATAATTGATACTTGAAAAAGTGACACCATTTACCAGACTGTCTGGCAGAGTTCTTAACATTGGACCATAGAGTCTCAGAATGCCAGAAAGTATAGTAACTCTTATTATTTTATTTTTCTCAGTGTATAGCCTCGGATACGTGTCGGTTTTTCAATTCAAAAATATTCTCCATTTTTCCGACACAATTTGAATTTAATATAAAATTTGATTCGTGTAAAATATGCAAAAGCGATAAGAACGTAGGTTCTTATATATTGTAAATTTAGACAGAATATTGGTGTATTAATTTCCACGCTTTGCTATGGTGAATGATAAATTTATTCGTTTCTCTTACGTAAGCTCGGTCTGATGCGAAAACAAAAATTGCATTTATCATATGACTTCTTTCTTGTTTGGCGTATAGTGGCGCTGGTTATGGCGTATTGCCAGACCAAAATGTTACCCCGGCGAAATGTTATTGGATGCAAAATAGGTCTGAGAAAATGCGTTGCGTAATGAAGAAATGCGATTTACTTTTTCGAGAGAGTAGGAGCGCGGCGGTGCGACGCAGTTCTTCGAACGTTACGAAAATAAGATTGGGCTTTGATTGGAGAGGTGGATTCAGTTTGTAATCATTTCAAGTGTCTCGAACGTCGAGTTATATAAATTTCGACAACAAAGATATATATGTACAGAAATAGTTACTTTTTGAAACCGAGTATCCGAGAGTGCTGGTTATTTATGAAGCAGTAAAACTTTTTACAGTCCACAGTTCATTTAAATCTCTCATTTATTTATAACACAATTGGGATACTGGCGTGGATTTATTATTTCTTTTTTAAAAATAAACTTTGAAATATTTAACATTAATTTAAAGGTATCTCGATAAAGGGAAAAATTGTTACCATTAAAGGTAGTAAGAATGATAATCATTTTTTTTTTAATTTACTGACTATAAAGTTCAAATTTTCGTCATAATAATCACCAATATATAAAAGAGAAATTTGGATATTTATTTCAACGTTTGCTTGGATGCAAAAAAGAAAAGAAGAGAGAAAAAAGGAGAGTACCGGCACGTTGGCTGGGCCGATGCCAAAACCAACGAAACTTCAACCGGGAAACGCAATCAATCTTTCGTTTACAAACGAAACTAATTACCGCGAGGAAATAATATCGGTGAAAAGGTAACTGTCGATGGGTTTCACGGTTGAATATAAATAAACGGCCGGGCGAAAAAGTCCGAGTGGTCGATAAATCAATTTTCGTCGGGGTGTTTGCCGCGCGATCGGATCCAAGCCCCGGGGACTTGTTGCAGGTAAAAGCGAGCGGCCTGTAAAACACGAGCGCGGAGCGTGGAGCGACGAGCGCTGGCCGAGCGACGAGTTATCCGGCGCGCGACGAGAGCGTGTTGCCTGATGGGGTCATCAGCGCGCGAATTAACATACTGGGTGAACGCGCGCACGCACGCACGGCCTAAACTGATATATGTAAAGCTTGACTCGCGCGCCATTTAGCCGCCGTCCCTCTATACCTCTACCAAGCAACGTTTTCATATTCAATGACCAGGCCTCGCGTGCATCTCGAGACGGAGACGGCTGCCGAAGGCCTATTCACCTAAAAAAATACTCCCGCCATTCTTTAAAACGTCCTTTTAACATTCGACTAATTATGCTCGTGAAATTATTGCCGGAGAAATGTTGCGTTTCGACATTTGTTTATTTTCAATATATATTCATTGTTAACCGATGAAAATTGGAATATTTCATGCTTCATTTGTTCGATTCCGTTTAATTTTCAATTGATTCTTCGTATACACGTGATTTTAAATCATTTGAACATAATTTAGCGTCTTAGGAAAAGTGTTGTTAGTATTCATTGAATTCAATAAAATTTCAGACGTGATTAAGTGCTTTCGGCATCTGTTTTATGTATTTTGATTTGAGTGAGGTGAGTAAAACATGCAGTAACACGTGTAGCAGCACATCAACGGAAAATGTATATTAATTTCAAAAAAAAAAAGATGATAAATTAAAAATGAATTAACGTAATCAATACGTATTTTACTCGCAATGCTAAAACAGTTGCAATACAACGTTAAAAAAGTTTAAAATAAATGTATCCTCGATTTATCTTAGATAATGTTCTACCTTAATTGTAAAATATTTTATTTTTTACAAAAATTCACAGAAAAAACTTTGAGGATTGTATGAAAATTGATAATGCGTATAAAAAGGTTGAGCAAAAAATAGATTTGCCGAAATAATAAATTGGTGATAAGGTGGATTCAAACAATGATTTCGGACCTAGAAATAACTATAAGGTGTATCAAGATATCAAGAACACAGATAAATAAAAGGATAACGTGCAGGAAGTCTGCTATTTAGAATAGCACCAAGTATAGATAGATATAAGAGGATCTAGATAAGTGTAATGCCTGATATGCCAAAGGACAGAACTTACTGTTATGTTGATGAATTATTTCTGCTGATTGTAATATGGGGCAAGGTTAGGAATTACTGATTCCCTCTCTCTCTCTTTTTCTATTATCATCATTCGGCCATTTTCACCGGTTTAACGTTTCTTTCAGTCGCAATCATTTCGATTCGATTTTCGCTTTAAATATTACCGTCTTCAAGTTGGACGTAAATTCAAATAAAAGAAACACTTTGCCTGACAAATTATCCCTTTTTTATTCCTCCAAATTTCACCGACTCTAATAAATAATTCAAAAACTTGATTCATAATTCTGGCCATTCACGCGGAATATTCTACTCGACCCTGGTCTTATGACATAAATACCAATGCTTTATACAGAATAGTATTTCATAAGTTCTCGGAGGACAACTTTTTGGATGTAATTGAACCTTTTTTTAAAGTTAAATTGACAACAATTTTCACTTAAATAAAATTGCTTAAATTTCAAGCAAAATTCTTATAAAAGAAATTTAATTCTACCGCTTAAGCATATTTCTACTTTCAACTCTTGTTTTTTGCAAAGATAAAAATTTTTTTAAAAAGAGAAAAATGATAAAATGCAACTTTGACGATAATCTGATAATTTAGTATCGAGATATTTAACGCGGCAAATGATTCCCAAAAATGCGTTTATTTTTGGAATGGAGACTTTTTTTTTTTCGTCGATGATTATATCGGCATTAACATAGAAATAATTTTTGGAAATTCGACACGCAAGGTGGGATCGGGCCGAAAGGTGAACGACCCAAGCTAGAAAGCGTTTAGTTGATTAGCGATGATTTCGACGGGGCAACGAGACCGAAAAATCACGAACCTTTTATGAAATTAAAAATATTAATTTCATTCTTGCGCGATCCCTCCCACGCGTTGTCGACGAATGACGATTATTAATCTCGTCATTCGCCGCTGTCCGTTAACTCGGCCGATTAATCAAAATTAATCATAATTTACAATTCCGCGATTAAAAGTTTCTAATAATAATTCCCGCATCCGTTCATTTCGTCCTTTCCTCAGCAATGTCGAAACATTAGTTAACAATACCGAGGTGTTGCAATGAAAAAAAAAAAGAAGAAAAAGAGGAAGAGGGGAAGGGAGATAAAAAGAGACGAAAGATTATTTCGCGCAAAATATACGATGAACTTGAAATCGGACATAAATCACCGGTTTCGCGCTTCCTTTAATAATTCATCGTAATCGCGCGGCAATGTGTAATTATTACCATTAACACGTTTTACTGCTAACTAAGCGCGTTTATCTCATCCGAAAGAAATTACTTCCCGTACATACTTGATCGATGATTAATTTTGTAAATAAATAAATGTTTTGCGCGAATGCTTCTTCTGTATGTCACGGTTTAAGCTACGTAAAAATATTTTTAAATTACGCGACTGGTAGTTTCAATTGAATTATGTTTTGAAACTAAAGTTAAATTCTCCTTTTTATTATATGACTCTTCTTCTAGCATTTTTTAATTTTTTAATTTATATGCTATAATAATAATAATAATAATAACATGAATTACATTGAATAGTTACTTTTCATACACTCAGAAAAAAAAATATGCTTGCGTTAAGAAACCTGTACAAAGAAAATGTTCTTATTAAAACTAAAAGAAAATCTATTAAAAATAAGAATATTCAGTTATCATCTGATGAATATTCTTAAACTAAAACTATTTTATTCTTTTCTCTAAAACAAATCCATTTAATATAAATGGAAATAATTCTTTATATAAATATATGTTTTCTAAGAATAATTTATTCTTATTATAAATAGAATTTCCCTTTGTCCATATAATTAATGGAAATTCTATTTAATATAAGAATATTCTATTACTCTTAAATAAACATTTTTGTGAGTGTAGCAGTTGTAATTGTTGAATTTCCGTGAATGAAAGAATAGATAAATTTCGCCTCAATGCAATCATAATTTCTTTCCGATGGGACGATAAAAGATGGAGGGAAAGGGATAGAAGACGCGCATATATATAATAATAATAAATTGTTGGTCGTAAAGCATGTCTTCGAGAGGTGTCGACTGAGATGAAAGATGGGAGGAAAAAAGTGGTCGCCGTTGAAAGTAACGGCGACATTGCGCGACGCGCTCGTGGGCCCACCGGGGGCCCACCGGGGGCCCGGCAAATGCCAGGCATTTGCTCGGAGATACATGTCAGAAAATTCATTGCTGCCCTATCAGGCGCGCGTATCACACCACTGCTACCCGGGGTCTCGAAATAGGATTATGTTATCCCTGATAATGGGATCGGATCTCGCATTCAAGGATGACAAGACTCGATACCGACGCGCGTCACGGATTTAAATTTATTTATTGAAATACGCCAACGTCACCGGAAGCGACAACACTTAATGCGCCGATCACACATAAAAAAAAAGGAAGAAAAAAATAGAAAACATAAGATTGTTGTCATTGTCGCGACGCTTTTACTATAAAATGCATTCGAAAACATTTTTTTTTCTATTTTCTATTCGGCATGATCCCCGATTGCAAGTTGAAATGTTTAATCGCATTAAACATAGTTGAAAATATTTCGTTGAAATGTAAACATTTCGCTTCCGTAAGATGTTTCTTTCAATAAGTATTAGATAAAACTATTATTCCAACAGGAACAACGGAATTACGTTAATTAATTAAAAGCGCGCGTGGCTCGGTGATTTGGAAATTTAATATTCAATTAACTGGATGTGTCTCAAAAATTGCATCGACGGTAGGTAGCGTGGCTAAGGTGCAGGACAATTAGAATGGATGACCGTCATAAATCAGCGTCCCCTGTCTACCCCCACCCCCACCCTGCCCCACTCTACCCCGCCCCACTATTTTGAAAAGCGGACCGGGTGTTTCGCGTGGGCACCGCCGTGTGCTTTTTTCGCCATCCTTTATTCTTTTATTAAAAGTTGCCTTCATTAAAAAAAGACGAAAAATACGCCTAGAAAAGGAAGGGCAGTTTGCCCGGCTGGGCATAATGTATGTCTAGACGCGAAATATAAAGTTTGTCCTAAATAAGGGCGAGCGTATCTTTTTTCCATGACGAAATGGAGTGAAAAGGAACGTGTAAAATTGTTTACGAGACGTGAGTTATGTGCTCATTTCATCCGTTTTTGTAGATCAAATTTTCGAATTATTTTTTTTAATGCTCGTAACAGGGCACATGAAATAAATTTATTTTTTGTTTAAATAGAAATTTAATTTTTAAATGAGATTATTTTTAAAAGCTATATGCATTTTGAACAATTGGACTACATTGGACTGTTACATACGGTCGTATGTTTTCATTTATCAGGAAATTTAACGTTTTAAGGAAGTTAAAATTTTGTTAATATTCAATATTTCCAACTTGGCAGAAAGTTGATTTACTTTTTACATAGGGAGATAAATAAATGAAATAAAATGAAATGATTGGTCGCACGTGCTCGTCAAAGTTTGCTTATGATGCAGGATCCGGTCTCGGCTCGTAATGAAGGTTGACACGTCGGAATCCTTTCGTCGAAGAGAAAAAAAGATTGCGATTCCCTTAAATTGTCTGGCTTGATTTCTGATCTGCTTCTCGGTAGCCAATATTTTTCGGAAATATTTTTTTCTCACCATTTCGTCCAACTATTTGATACATTTTGCATGAGTAATGACGTCGTTCATTAAGTTAATATATAGAGTGCTAAACATATATTATCACACATCAGAGCATTTTTTCACGACTCATTTATTATTATTATTATTATTATTATTATTATTATTATTATTATTATATCTCTGCGAAAAATGTGGCGTGGGTCAAAATTCAGCATTATTATTATATAAATACTGTTAATAAAATTAAATAAAATACTGAACCAAATCCTTGACCAATTTAATAAATGTGTGTTGTTTTTATTTTCTGTTTCAGGTGAGATAATGACAATCAGTTTTCAATATTTCCATTCCGTTGGTAAGTTTATGTTCAAGCATTTTTTTATCTTATATGAAATGATCTTCAAGAGCAGTAATTATTAACAATGTTTTTCGGTCAACAGTACGGCAAAAGTCAGGCTCAACATTGGCAATGATATCGAGTCCTCTTTTTCTGTTATAACCAACATGGAACCAATACTGGCCCGTATCTGTTTAGCAGAGTCGTGGCTGACAGTAATGTCGAGTAATTACCAATATATTTAATATAAAATAATTGCTTATCGGTAATTAAGATCTAAAAGAATTATTCTGCCGTAAAACAATTATTCTATAAATCTACAACAATGCTTTTGTTAACTTTTGTAAATTAAGTTGGAACCACTGATAAATATCGACATCAGAATTTCCATCGTTTCTTGTGCCTCTTTCTTCCGTGCATAACCAGCAGAAATGACGACTTTTGCAATTTAGCATGGGCTAATTTAAATTTACTGTTTTTCAACAGTAAAATTAGCGGCCGCTGAATTGGACCGTGAAATGCGTGGACATAAATATGGTAGAAGCGTGGCAATTTTATGATGAAAATGTCAGTACATTTGTCGCTGGCCGGCCATTTTTCCCTTATATTCCGGGGGAGAGAACGAGCCGGCTGGCGTTATCAGACAAGAGGAATCGGTCGTTACATTACACCGCCATTCAGCCACAATCCATAATTACCCCATTTCATCTAGTCCGCTAACGTCGAGGCGTAATACTTTTTACGATTAAACCTAACCGTTATTTACGATTACCGTGGCCATAATGTGATTAGCATCTATAACCATAAAAGAAAGATTAACGATTCAAATCGACTCTAATTATAATCTCGGCGCATGCGTGCCTGTGTATCGGCGCAAACTCCCGCAAACTCCCGCAAACCTTGATCTTTCTTCACCTTCGACTGCCAGCGTATCCTTATGGATGATGCACTTTCGATCCGGTGTCCATCAAGCGCTCATTATTTTAGACATTTGATACATAACGGGGAAAATGTCAAGTTGATTTCAACTTGCATAACTGAAACAACAAACAGTCGCCTGCCCGATGATTAGGGATATCTCTTTCACATCCATTGTATTATAGCCGGATGGAAGGAATGGAAATTGGCAGCTTTGCAGCTTGGCAGCTTTGCAACTTTGCAGCTTTACTCCTGGCCGTGCGGGGACCTTGGTCGAGCCTTTGATTTATCAGGCCTTGAGCAGCCACCTAATAAGACATCATCGCGTCATTTAATAATGGACTTGAAATATCGTCCTAAATAGCTCGGATCCTACAATTTAATTATCTTGATCACGAAACCACAAATAACTTAGGGACGGGGCGGCAGGCGACGACGCTGCTGTTTCCTCCAAATAACCAATGTTTTTGCTCCGGCCATATTAGGTGCAACGACCTTTTTTCCACAAGTTTATTTACTACAGAAATTACTATATTAATTGAGTAATAATTTTCACACGAAGCCGTCCTAGAATTAATACCTTCTAAGGTTTAAATTTTAGTGTAGGTACCATTTTGACCAACTGCATGGTACGACAGTTAGAATTCGTTGAAACGACCAGTTAATTATTCTCCCAATAATATATATACATAGCCCTCGGTATAACGAGCGTCTGTAATGGCGTGAAAAGAGGGCGAGAGAGGGTTAAGAAGAAAGGGAAGACAATGAAAAGGCAAGATTACTGAAATGGAGGCGCCATTAAAGTACCATAATTCGTAAATCTGGCGCGAAATGGCAATTCATCGGCCACAATTTGGTCGCCTCATCGTCCATTTAACCTAACATCTGCCGGTCGATCGGCCCCTGGCCTGAAACAACATCGGAAAGGCCGCGGCGAACGCAACCGGCAATTTAATTCCGTCGGCCACGAAAGCCGGGCAAATCCGGCAAAGAGGCAAAAAAGCCCGGCGATGAAGAAGGAGCGAGAGAGGGTAAACAAAGACGAGTCGAAGAAACGGAGAAATTCATGACGGTAACGAGGTGTATAATGGCAAGGATGAGTTTGCAGGCAGCGCGGACAGCCGGCACGCGAGGTCTAGCTACGTGTTAAAGAGGGCGCACGCAACGCTCCGCGCGGCCCACGGCCGGCCACGGGGAGCCACGGGGAGCCACGGGGAGCCACGGGGAGGGGACCGCGGCACGGGGTAAGAGGCGAAACAGAAGGAACAACTATCGATCCATTTAATTAATTAAAAGTGCATTAGCGGTGGATAGACGCGGAGCTGGATAACGCTATAACGCTCTTCTAACCGGAACACCGGTATATAGGGTTACCTGGCAATTACTTTAACCAACGCCATCCCACGCCGACCTTTCGGGGACTGCGGCCTAATAAAAAGTAATGCCCTGTACGTGCTGCTAATTCGACGGGTCGAAAAGCCAACGCGTGCTGCTCATTAAACGCCGGCCAATTTTGACTTTGAAAGTGCTAAAAATGGACGCACGGACGCACGCGTGAATCAACAGTATCGTAAACTCTTTTCTCTTTTCTCTTTTCCCTCCTTTTTACTCTTTTCTTTACGTTAGTTTCGATAAGATTTGTGGTCTCGGTGGAATTATGGCACGGGATCGTTTTGTACTCGAGGATGGAATCGGGGTAGAAATGTACTTTCTCGTTAAAGGAAAGATTAATCGAACGAGAAATGTCATCGTTTGATTAAGTTCGTTCTTCGTTTAATCTTTTTTTTCCATTTGTGGCTTACGTAAAGGAGAAATTAGTAAGGATGGATTGTTGTTCGCGATATTATGTGTAAGATTGCTAATAAAACGTTTGTGATAGAGAGTGTTGTAGAATTAAATAAAATTATACCAAATATGCTATAGGACAATAAGATTTCTGACTATAGTTTATTTTAGTTTATAGTATTATAAAACAAAAGATTTTCAAATTATAAGGGAATTGATTATATAATTTTAAAAATTGAATGCTTAATCAATAACGTTACTGTTTTCTCACTTTGTATTAATAAATAAGTCTACAATGCACTTCCTATAACTGGATTTCTTCCAAGTTATAATTTCCTCGTTAGATTAAATGATTTACTATAAAAATATATTCTACAGTCTGCAATCTGAAACACTCTCATTCAATAATTCAACTGATTTTCCAGTTACAGTAACCTGATTCAGCTTACAATTACCAGTCGACTTAATCTCGTTTATATAAGAATATATCATGTTAATGAAAATGTTTCAAAAAGTCATATTAATATAGAAATTATTTAAATTAGTCCATATACTAGCTAATTGTATAATTGAATCATTTATGGACAATGATATTGAAAGATATACTAAACATTATTTGGGAAAGAATGTTTACTAAAAAACTAGTTTAGTTTTATGAAAGCAAAGCTGTTTCTTTTTTTAAGCACACCAGAAGCTAGCTCGACGTTGATATTAAATCAACAGATTTTTAATGTAAAAGTAAAGTATATGAGTTAATCTATAAAATTTGACATTTTTTCCTGTGCAATAACGGATCGATGTAAACAATCTCTCTATCATGTCCAATGACATTGCGTGTTTTCCGTGTAATTTCCAGATTTTCACAATTTTTTTAAGCACAAAATGTCTCCATGTTCGGTTTGAAACATTCTCGTAGAAAATATCCAGACTGGAGGAATTTACCAATAGGTAAACAAAGAAAATTACGGGACACGTGAACCCTTTTCAATTGCAAACTTTCTACAGCCTTCATCGCAGGAAACTCGAACGTTGAAAGTAAGAGAAAAAAGGCCTTCCATTTTCGCGGTGCTTTATTGCCATCTTTCCTCGTTTGCGATGATCTTGCGAACCGTCGTAAAAGCCAAAGTTGCGCGCCGCAAGGTCACGCCAATTATCCCCATATGAATTATTTAATGGCTATTACGTAAGGGGCAATTTGATTTGAAATTACCGCGCGCGGTAACGCGATCCGAACTGAAATTACAATCTTCGGCTCGTTGCGTTATTTATTGCAAATGGCTCCGGTTAATTAATTTGGACGGAGGGGGAATTGCTTTCGAGGAGCTTCGATTCGGACGTCTTCAACTTCCTGCCAGTGCTGTTTACCGAGTGCTGGGTGACACCGAGGTCGAGAGCAACTGCTCTCCTCCTTTCGCGCTCTTTTTCCTCTCTTTCTCTCTTTTTTTTTCTTCCTTTTTCTTTTTCATTTTTTTTTGGCTTTGTTGGCGGTTCCATTGTCAGAGGGAAACGGAAACGTGGACATAACGGTTCGATATATCGCTTCGCTTTTGCTATTGACATTCATTATCGAGCCACACTCGTTAAGGGCAATCGTTAAGGTGTAGCAAGTGTCAAACCTTTCGTCGTGTCGGCGTCTCATTAGCATCTGAACAGACAAAAATTTGACACCATTTCGGGAAGGTGCTTTTCATTCGGGTTACAACACGGCCTTTGCACCTCCTGTCTTAGGAGATTTCAATGCCGATTCCAAACCATGTGCAAGTCTCCCCCTCCCCCTCGATCTCTCTCTCTCTCTCGTTAGTAAAACTAAATTTACTTTGATAAGAATACTAAAAAAATCTATTCCACAACACAAATACATAGAAAATCAACACTCACAATGATCATTGTTTTACTTTGTATTTTTATTTTATTCTCTTCTTCAGAGTAATTGTACTGTATATATTTTCTCATATTTCGCCATTTTTGTATGATTTCCAAATGAAACATTTACATACTTTAAATGGTATTAATATTTTTTGAACACATGCAAATATTGTAAACAGTTTTTAACGCTATTCAAATAGGAACTAAATTGCAATACTAAAGTTGTATTCTTATGTCAACTTCCTCATAAATCTACTTCCTTTATATTGTTAAATACACTTCCTCGTTATTTCATCACCGTTCATTTCCACGTTTGATATCTTAAATACTCTATGTTAAGCAAGTATTTATTTTGGAGTGCGACTTTAGTTTCTATTGTAAATATTATTTTAAATAAATAAGGTAACAGATCTTGTAGCAAATGTATTGTCAAAAATGTACTTTTAATCAGACATCGTTAATGTATCTCCGTTTTACTGTAAATATTTTAATTTTAATGTTCGGAATTCATCAAAAAGTAAATAGTCTACTCACTATTTAACTTTATTTATATTCTTTCGTATATATTTCATTGACATTTTCATTCATTCAAGATAGATTCAAATTAACACATTATCCGAAAATTCTTGAAATAGGAATCAATCGAATTTAAATAATAATTTGTCAAAAATAAAAAGGTACTGTGAAAAGTAATAAAATTTGACGTGATTAACTATCTAAGTTTTTTTTTTTATCTTCAACCTTACTTTTTTTTTTATTTCACTTACTAAGATTATCGAATTAAAATAAGAGTAAAAAGATCTTATTCTTAAGAATGATGAATTTGATTTATAATAACAATTATTTTATGCGATTTTAAGTAGTCGATAAAAGGTGTACGAGAAATCGTAAACAATAATAGATGAATTTTCCGCTAAACGATCCAAAATAGCGTATTATCAGTGACAGATAATAAAACGGCCATTGTCAAACGGCCATTCTTACAAATAGCCATGATGTGTCATTAGTATTGATAAAAATCGTAATGCTGTTTGAAAATGCTAAACATTTACATATCAATATACGTAACTATCTTCTGTCGTAATCCGAATTCCTCATTGATTCCAATATTGTCACGGGAAAATACATTTCAATGAGGATATACACATAAATACCGTTAGGCTTACAGATACTCATAACCGCTTTGTAAGAGATACTTTCTATAACACATTATCTGACTCTGTTTGGGAATGTCATAATTTCAAGTAGGATTTATCCGCTTCCAATAGTTATTTTCAACCGGGATAAGTGACAAAACAGATAAGACCGATTAACATTTTTCTCTTGCAATTAATTTTGCCGCGAAAAAAGAACGGGTAAAAGGATTTGATAATCGCAGTGAAATGCGAAACCTCACCAACATACGTTTTACATTAAATTATATCTAATTTATATATAAAAGGTGTTGTGCATTAAACAAAGATGAAATATTTTATTATAATATGCAGTAAAACTGATAATCATACTAAGTTAACCATTTTATGTCTATACTTGTATATTGGGGGGAACAAAGAATGAGTAATGAAGATGAAGAACAATTTTCGTGATAATTGGACCCAACGATTGTGCGATGACAAATCAATGAGAAATTTTGCATCGAGAAAAAACTATTCAAGAACTTGTAACATTTTATTGGAAAATTGTAAAAATGTGAAAGCGTCTTCAATTTCTAACTTTTCTTTTGTTACTAATGTCATTTCAGAATACTATTATTTCTTGACATTTTTCATGTAACAAACAATAAATATCCAGCACAATTTTTTAAAAATCTCACTTTTTTTAATTAATTTTTACAATACGAATTCAATGTGCATTAATTCTCTGATAAATTATTATCGGTGTAATTGAATCAGCCAAAGCCATTAAAGTGGTTAGTATGATACACGTGCAAGGTACACTCACAAAACTGTCTATTTAAGAGTAATAGAATCTTCTTATATTAAATAGGGATTCCATTCAATATATGGGCAAAACTAAATTCTATTTATAATAAGAATACATTATTCTTACAAAGCATATATTTATATTAAGAATAATTTCTATTTATAGACTGAAAGAAAAAAGTACGACAATAACAATTGAACGACGCATGTGTATTTTCAAATAGACATTCTTATAATAAATAGAATATCTGGTTAGTGTTATCTGAAATAAGTTTTATTATAAAATGAAATTCCTTTTAATATAAAAACCTTAATCTATTGTATATTAACTGAATATTCTTATTTTTAATAGA
>JABFPN010005244.1:0-13516 GCA_022817305.1 Leptoteleia sp. ZL-2020 | reverse complement strand
TAATATGATGTTAATTTTTAAAATTGAATTCGAGCCATTTTGAATTTTCAAGAAAATCCCACGAGTTGGAAAACATTTTGCCGGACGTTCGAGCGCAAGTCTTGTTCTTCGATCCGGGCATTCAATTGGTCAGAATCAGTTGCTTTAATTAATCTATTAAACAGAATAAATGTGACAAATATACAAAAGAAATTATTGTTAGAAAAATACTAAACAAATATATATATATATATATATATATATATATATATATGATAATTGTTGGAATAATTTATTAAAATTTCATAATAAAAGTGTTAAGTGAAAAATTAATTATTTTATTGCAAATAAAATTATTTGTAAATGCTGGTATTGTTTTCTCTTTGGAAATTAATTCACACCTGTTTAAATGTGCCAAAGTAGATAGCAGCCCTTGCCGACATCGTATGAGATATGCGATATATGGAGAACGCTTTTGGTAATCATCTTTAAGCGAATTGAAAAGCTTTCTGCAACCTTCGTCAGTGAACAGTCTTACGCAACGCAAAGTTTCGTGTAAGTGCGCTATTAACGCTCGGTTTTGTAAATTTATTGCCTCGGCCAATTGAAGTTGCAAAAAGGCTACAAGCTCGTTCTCTTTTATCATCCATGAATTTCTCTGCGAAAAAAATTTCTATTTTTGGATCATATTAATATACCTTTATCAAATAAAATAAAGCCTAGATATCCTACTGGAACCTTTTAATAAACTTAAAGTATCTTTTCCTTAATGCAATTATTTTCAAATTATTAATAAAAATCTTAACAAATAACATTAATGAAGAAGAAGAAGATTATGAAGATTTACCAAAATATCACAAATATCGAAACATAAACGATATACACCAAAATTTAATATAAATTTATCAACAATTTATTAATTATATATATTATAAAATATATAAAATAATGATTATTTACGAAAAAGTATAACTTTTATTAAAGTATTTATTAATATACTCACTTCTGTAATACTAGTCCATGGAAAATATTGCAAATCTGCCATACTAAGGACTTTTCGCAATTTACGCTTTGCGTCAGTAAATGCGAATGATTTTTCAATATTGTTTGGATCAATGGTTAGTCGTTCGTCTTCATATGTCTCCTTAGCCCGAGAATTATTGCTCTCAATGGAAGCTGTGTCGCTAGCTGCACTTGGTTTTCTTCTGTATTTTGCCAAAATGTCATCTGAACTATCTGTAATAAAAATATTATCCTCAAAATTTGTATAATTTAATTGTCGAAAAATATTTTCTTTTATGTTAACACCAGCACATACTTTGTTAATTAATAATAATTAACTAGCAAATATCAAATATAAATTACCATTCATATTTGAACTTGATGCAGCATCCTCTGTTACAATTCTTCTCATCCTATGTTTTCCATTCACATCATCGGATCCAGACGGTCCATCACAGCATCTGTTTAAATCGTCCGTGCCTCTCATCAGTCCTTTCCCCCTCCTACTTCGCAGTGACAATTTCAATTTTCCAAAAAAGCCTCTTTTGTTTTTCTGATCATCGTCTAGTAGTTCCTTGTCTCCGCGTTCAGCAGTCATGTCAAAGCTTATGCTTTTTGGAATTGCACCCGTTGAAGCATTTGTTTTGGATGCTGTAGCGCCGCCTGTCGCGCCATCTACCACGTCACTGCTAGAACTGTTCAAGATTGGTTGTAAACCTGCAGCATTCGTCTTTGCTCGAAGTGGTTCGGATGATCCAGAACTGCTGCTGGATGAAGCCAAACCAATGCAATTTGCTTCAGATTCATACTCCTGGAATCATTTTTTATTACAATTATTTCAATATAAATGCTAAATGAGATGAAATTTTCACGATTAAGGTGAAATGTCACTTGTTGGAGAACTCAGAATGAACATGACCTCCAAATAATACATACCTTTAAATATATTATAAAATAAAAATTAATTCAAGAAATGACTTTACCTAATCTATTAAATATATTGAATTTTTATATTTTAAGCATGATCCAATTACAAGTAGTTTTTAGAAATTTAAGAAAATAAAATTAAATTAGAAACCTTAATGTGTCCATTAGGTAATTTTTCTTGATTTTGATCACGATTGTTGGAATTGTTCCCAATACTTTTTCCACTACTGCTGCTACTGTCATCCACGTTTAGTTTATCACTAAAATTTTCTAATCTGTCTTCTCCAATTGGTTCCATCGCTTCGATATTATTAGCGTTGTTGTCAACGTACTCGATGGTATTTTGACGATAATCATTTTTGGTTCCACCGTGGCCAGTAACGTTATGAGCAGAAGGTGTTCTCGAAGTATAATTGGATGTCGCCGCTCGACCTATGGGATCTTCACGAATTGGTCGAAACATTGGACCTGCATTTTCAGATGAAGTTCCTATATACGTAAAAGTTCTAGATAATTAACTAAAAATTTTGTCTAATTATGTACGTTCTATTTATATGTTCCTCTATTTATTTTATAGTATTCTCTTCAACTTGATGTGTGAGATCTTGATTTATCATTTCATTAACTTTGATTTAAAAATATTCAGACTAAAATTCGAATTATTTTAATAAGCTATTTTGGCTTCATTTTCAATCCATGAAATAAAAAAAAAGCATTTACAAATTTCCATATAATAGTTTCATTAAACAATATAATCTTAGAAGCACGACGAAAGACAAAATTACCAGCATTTCCAACTGGCGGTGGTGTTTCTTCCCCACCTTCAGGCTCACCTCGACTTTCAATTTCTGATCTTGCTGTATCATCGGATCTAAAAATATTAACAAGAATGCCGATAATCAAATAATACATATAATTACATATTTTTAATAGGAAAAATGTCAATAATCCAAAATTATGACAATGTATGATTAAATTTGAAAGAAAACGTACCTAGCGACACTCCCAGTGTCATCTGTATCAACTTCTGTCAACCTTTCAGAATCGCTCGCTAGAACATCCGTGCTCCATGCTTCGGACGCAGTTTCACTCACGTCTAAAGTTGACTGATTGGACTCAGCCTGCAATGTTGATGGCGGTGCTAATTGTGATGGTGGAGGAGGTAATAAAAATCGTTCTTGTTGTTCAACAGTTTCACTATCTGATGCTAAAACGTCTGTAGACCATGTATCCGAAACTAATGAAACTGTTTCATCTCCTATAATGAAATATTAGCAACTAAATAATAATTTAACTTTTACGTAATTAATACTACTTTTTTTTAATCAATTCGTACTTAATTAACTGCCATCATTATTTATAAATAATTTAACTTTATTAATTATGTAACCAAGTTTTTCTTCTGGTTACATAATATAAAATTCAAAGTCAACTTATTTATAAATACAAAATAGAATTTACCTTCGATCAGTTTTTTTATTTCAAATTTACAAAATTTGTCATCTATTTCAGATCGACTTTGTTTCGAAGAAATATTAGATGGACGCAAATCCAACTGTCTAGGTTCGCCACGTCGAGCATCATCTCCTTCTGTTATTTGCGAAGATGGCGTATCGCGACCTATTTCATAATATTATCGAACAATTACTCAAAAACTTATTCTTTTTGAGAAAAAGTAGAATAATTACTATTTAAATTACTTTCATTTAAAATAATAAAATCATTATCAAGTGAAATATTTTTTAAATGAAAAATAACGCCATTTAAATAATAATGAGCATTTTTGCAATATTACCAGAAATATTAGGAGTGCCTCTTTCTGAAACATTAGCAGATACCATATCTGACAAATTGTCATTTTGATCTTCAGTTTCCAGCTCTAAAGACGAGGCTACACTGTGATTTGATGCAGCTTCTGAAACTGCTTCCAAATTATCGGATGTATTTCCAATTGATCCTTCAAACATTACTGTAATGAAGAAATTATAAAATAATAAAATTGATTGCAATATACAAAGCATTTATATTAAGTGATTACAAGATATACAATTTATGTACTACTTATTACACGGTGAAAGTATTCTTTCGTTTCAATACTATCTTGATTGACTGAAACGTACACAATTTTGTATTAATGCTGTCTTGCGTAATTCGTATATACTTCCACCATATGGCATCTATTGCTGTTATTTTCGCCACGAAACGAATAATTGAGTAATAATTCTTTACTATGTAACATTTTAAAAAAGTTACCTTCATCGTGTGACAGAGAAAATCTTGTTCGTTTTTCTTGTGATTCAGCACGTTCAGGATTTCTAGTTTCGCCAGTTGCTTGATCATGACCGTTTGGCAAATCTTCAGACATATTAATTGGCACTTGTCTGGCTTCATTAGTTTCAATATTATTTTGCATTTCCATGCAAAGAACCTATAATTAATTTTGATAATAGAATACTTGTTCACACCTTCTCCCCGATACTAAACTTGTTGCTCCTTGAGGATGCAACCCACCGTGAATTCGAATAAAAACTAATCCTACGAAGTATTGTACATATTACTTTCGTTAGTTTCGTTAGTTTTCATAAAATTTCATAGTGGGTTGCATCCTCAAGTGGCAACATAAGTGATCTTATACAAGTGGATTAATAATAACATGTGAATAGAAACGTTTGAAAGAAACAAGTCAGAAATTTGAATACCTTTTGTTCGCTCAATAAACCAACAGATTCACCGATGGTTGGCCCGAATGGTATTACAAGCACACCTTGTAAACCTTTGTCAGCAGGATCGTCTTCTGGACCAGATGTTCCACCGTTTACATCATCTACATTGTCATTTATTGTTAAAGATGACAAAGATGATGACACGCGGATTCCACGACTTTTTCCCACTATACATTTAAATATTAATTTAGGATGTTTCATAGAAGGATCGGTAACTTGAACATAATTTAATTAAGACATTATTTTTCTAGTGATTATATTATGAATTCTTGAAATATTATGAGCAGCTTAAATAGTTAAGATAAAAAAAAACACAGAATATGAAATAACTTTATCAGAATAACCCTAATTTTATGAAATTCAAACTTTTTTTTCTCAGTACAATATAAAAGTAGCTCTTACCTTTGCCTAAAATGCTCTTTTTACACGTATTCTCAGGCGACTGATTGCTGCTACCAGTACTGGACACATTTTTATTTGTGCTGCTGGAAGTTGGTAAGTTTACCAACATGTCTTTCAGCCTCTTCATCTCTTCGCTCTTTGTGTCTTCGCATTCTTCTCCATCTTTCATGGCGCCAGAAACATTTTGCAAAAAGGCTATTAACGCATATAATTCATTCTCTGTAAAAAGTGCAGCGGACCTTGATAAGCCTTGTAATTTGCTCATATCCACAAACACAGAGGGCTCTTCCTCCAAATCATCAATAGCGCCATCTAGCATCGCATCAATAATCGAGGAAACTGAATCTTTCTCAAACCGTCTGTACAAATCGAATACTTTTTGATCCACATTTTGATACTTGATTAACGATAACATCTGTAGGATTTGGCCAACTTGCATCAAATTAAATCGGGAAACTGCACTGATTGGTGCGTCGGTTATTCCGTATGGTTCTGGATTTACGATTGCCGGACAAATGAAGTATGTGAACACAAGGTCAGTGCACATTGCATGCACTTCCTTTGGATCTACTGTACCACTTTTTGCGAGTAATCCTGCCATTTGTCGAACGATCCAGCAGACGCTCGTAGGGAAACAATGCATATTTTCACGAATGCTCACAATGAATCTCTGTGCGATGCGCGACAGTGCTAGCACCACCTTTGGAAAGTGACAAAATGGAATTATATGGATTATATGCAATTAAACATAATTTTATTTTCGATTTATCTTCTTTAAGTTCTTAAATTTAAATATAATATCTGATTAATTAAGGCAACATTAAGTATTCGGTTAAAACAAATGTAAGTTCATTGAAGTAATTAAAATATCAACTAAACTATCCAGAACTTATAAATATATTTTATTATTTCCATTGTTATTTTTTATCTGTTTACACATTTGATTTTAGTGCGCTAAATGAAGCATCAATAATCGGTGATGCGAGAATGATTTATTTCTTGTAAGAATTCTTTCAAGACGATTAAATGCAATGATTACAGCCGCTTTGAACATAAAATTTATGCAAGAATTGCGATAATACGTGTAAATTCAAGTGTGTTTCCTAAAATAATTATTTTATAAATATTTAAATAAAATATTTTTTTATTTTAAACTTTTTTTATGAATTACAAAAGGTGAAGAATTTTTTTATGCATTTCAAATATTTTAGAGAGAAATACTAATACTAATATTAATATTGTTTGTGTACAGAATTAAGTATACATTGGCAAAAGTTGATATAGTTTGTTAAATATAAATATATCAAGTGATAAATAACAATACAGGACACAAAATTAGTCAAAAATAAAAACAAAGATATATGCAATTAGGATTGATATAGATTTCAACTGAATTAATAATATTTCCGAAGAATTAAACTTATTCATTAAATTCTGAAATATTCAAATTAAATTAAAAAGCATCATAGGAAATGATAATTATTGTGCATATTTGTATCCGCATATAAAGTCTATTTTGTTAAAAAATTAGTACTTCTATGACGCATCACATTAATCCTAATTTCCTGAGCTAATTTCAAACGCATTAGTATTTAATGATAACAATGAACAGGGTTTATTTCATTAAATGAATTGTAATAATTAAACAAAGACAAATAAACAAAGGAAAGAAACAAACAACACATGTCCTATTAACTTGTTATTATTATTATTATTATACCTGTAATCGATGGAGTTGCAGTCGCGTCTGATATTCTGGAGTGCCCTCTTTTCCAAACTTTTTTAGCCGTTCCGCAGGTTGACTACGTTGCAAAATCTTATCTGGATCAATATCCAAGTAAACTTCTTCTTCCATGAGCATTTGCATGATTGGACCATGAAGAGAAGCTGTAAGGAAGAGTTTTGCGGAAAAGAGGCTCTCGTGGAAGATTGAGTAAAGACGTGAAAAAGCACAGGTGCCATGGCGTAGCAGGCGTCGCGGATTATCAGAAGGTACAATTTGAAGGTACATCAGGTGCCGCAATACTTTTAACACAAAGATCTTGTCCTCGGGCAGATGACAGCTACCATACAGACCGGACGATAGCGATTGGATGGTGTTTTGCATAGATTCTGGTAGCATTTTGTCACCTTCCACGAGACATCTTGCAAGCAATTTAGGGGATTTGCGCAGGACGCTGAGAAACTCGCCATAGGCCAGACAGGTCTGATACTGAAAATGTTTGTAGGCATCAGTGAACTGGGAGTTCTCGAGCATGTTGGCGCGTTGACAACAGGAAGAAGGCGTGCAATCTGGTCTGGCGATGATTAGTCGGTTGAGGTTTATGCGCTGTTGTGCTGTCACCCATGCTTGTTGAGTCAAATCCGAAGAGAGATAGAGGACCTTTAAAAATAAATCCATTTATCTTAAATAAATAAACAAATTCAATTGTATAAATAAAATTATTTAAACTGAATCAAATTAGTTCACGCATTGCAGGTGTCATTCTTGTTCTCCCTCAATGATCATATTTACTTACCTTTACAGTGCAATAGACTGAAGGTTAAATCAATTAGTATTATTTTACTAAATGTATGTGATAACATACATTATGTTATTCATAAGCATTTATTAAAAGCAACAACAACATGGTTATAATATTTACCTTTTAAAACACAATAATTTTCTGTATTCTTTATTTTAATTTTTACACAAATCTCAATAAAAAATACTCATCCGTTTATTTTGACTTTGTTAGTTATACTTTTAAATTACAATTATTTGAAGAGATCTTTAACATTAATAATCGTATCTTTAATATTCTCTTAAAGTTGTTTAAAACGAAAAGAGTCAGTGCCATAAATATATTGTTCCGTAACTAATTAATATTTTATTCTAACGGGAAATATTGACAAATTTGCATACATCTTATAATATACTCATCTATGATTGTTCCTATGTATTGTGAACAATATTTCATTTTCCATGAAAACAAAATTTGTTAGCTGATACTTACTAGCTCAGAATTTATTATTACAACTATTTACATAAGGAAAGGGTTATTCTTCATCTGTTTTAATGGAATAGATAATAACTAATTGTTTTAAGATAATAATGAGAAAATTATATTCTTCAGGAAATAATGCAATAGCCTTGAGGGAAATAAACAATAATAATAAACTCAAGTTCTACAATTTGCTATTTTTCTTCCATTAATTAAGCATGGAAAACTGTACTTTTTGTGCATGTATACATAAGTGATATAGAACTAACTGTGAAACTTTAACTCTTTATCCTAAAGTATTTATTAAGACTGTCAGTTTTTTTTGTATAAAATTTATGAATGAAAATAAATTCAGTTAATTATAATTTTTGTAGTAAGCAAATATTATTCTTAGAGATATTAATAATTTTTTTCTCCATAATCTTACTTTTAAGCAGAATTAATTCAGTTACAATTTTATTAATATTGTATATAAAAACAAAAAAAACTTGTAGTCTAATGATTAAATCTTAATAAAACATTATACTTTTGCAGTGATTATAGTTATATACTTACAAATTACATCACTGTTATTATATGTTCATTAGTTGACAAGCAAAAAATTATAATAATAGTATTAAAGTAATGGAAAACAGTGAAATATACAAACAAGTAATCTAAATATTATTGTTTGCTTTGGTAAAAAGTTAAATGAAAAATTACCTTTTCGTTTAAACTCTGTAAATTCTGTTGTTCAGAGTTTATGAATAAGCGTTCCTGACGTAGGTGGCCTGCTAATTCAAGTACATCCCATTGCAATGTCCCTAAGGACTCATTACTATTTACTGACGACATCACTGTAAAATAAAAATAAGCTACTTAAGTTCAATTTATTTCCAATATAATTAGTCAAATTTTTTTTTTTATTTAAAATTATTTCTATTGAAACATTTTACTACACATATATGTATGTATAATACTAAAATAAATTATTAAAATGGGAACTATTAATATATGTTATTATTATAAATAAATTGTAGGTAAAAGTTTAATTTCATTACTAATAAGTAAATAAAATTAATAAGGAAATGAAAAAATTTTAAAATCTATATTCAGTTATTTAATAAAATGACGTGCATGCGTGACAAATACAATGCTTTCATTATACGTTTTTATAAAAATAGGTTAAAACGGAATTTCTTTATTTCTTATTATTATCAACAGTGATCATTAAAATAATTCAAAGAATGTTTTTTCTTAAGTAAAAAAATAAAGTGTAATATAAAGTGCAAAATAGATAAATCAATAAATGTTGCAAACATAATTGTCAAATAAAATACCTGAAAAAATTAATAAATTTGCATTCAAATGCTTTCACTAAAAATGCAAATTAATTCATAAAAATAAATTACAATAAATGACATTTTCCTTTATAAATTAGAAACAAAACTGTCCAACATTTTTATATCTATCCAATATACAAAATTAAACAAATCATAGATTCTAATTATTATCTGTCATTTAACTGATGATTCTTTCCTAAAACAAACATTTTCTCTTTCGAATACTGTCAGTTCCATGTGCGAGGCATAAAAAACATACCGATGGAAAAAAAAACCTGAATCCATATCAGCACAATGAGTAATCATTAAAACCAGTGAATAAAAATATTAAATAAGGGAATGAAATAAAGGCATAAAAGGCGGAAAGAATTGTCATTGACGAATTTAATACACGGGCAATCACAATAATTGCATAACAACATAAAAGATCGCTCGAATCGCGTCATTATTTACATTGCGCAAAGTAAAAAAGTGCGATCGCGATATCGCCCATCTCGTAGCTCCAGGACGATCGGCGAAAAAGCGATCGTCACGCACACGGGAGCCGAGATCATGACCGTTCGCGATCGACCTCGTCCATGAGACAACGAGAACATGGCATGAAAAAAGTGCAAGGTACGCGCGTTCTAACCTCACTTTCCGCGGATTGAGCTCGCACGAGGGCAGCTTCCGCGTAATTTCGCGAGTGCGACGTCTCGGAAGAGGAGCGGTGACTGCGGTGTGCGAGAATCGCGCGATTTGGTGGGATGACAGGCGCGCAAATATGGTGATGGATATCGCGCGCGACTTTGGCACGCGCAACGACGCGCGAAACAATACCTGAATCCGGATGCGCGGCAACCTGGCGATGAAAATCAGCTGTGGAACAAACTGCGTTTCGTCCGGTGGTAGTCGTCGAGTCACATATTTCGTTGGCACTGCGAGTTGAACAGCGCTGATGATCTCTGTTGTCTGTTACATGGCAATCAAAACAACGCCCCCAACTTATGACATTTTCCCGTGTGCGCGACAATCGGCACACTTCTCGCAGCAAGTCGGACGCGCGCGATAGGCCAGCGTGATTTTAAATCGAAACTGCGAATCGAGGCCTCGCTAATTTTCTAACAACTTCGGACGTTTCAATTGTCGACAGGTGCTTACGAGAGCGCATGATTCCAGAATCGATTCCGCAATCGTGTGTTCCAAAACAGAGGTCGATTGATCTGTTTTTTTCACGTTTGGCAATCTAAACCAACTTAGATATTATTTTAAGTTAGGAGAACGTATTACTTGGTCGATAATATTTTTAGAATGCAGATAAAATGTTAATAAAATAAAAAATTTTCTCTCTCTAAAAAGGACAATTTTGTTCATATAAATGCATCATTTTTCAATTTAAGAAATAGTTCGAGTCGGAACATGCCAATAGACATCGTTTTGAGAGTCATTGTTCACCATGTTTAATATGCATGCACTTTATTGTGTTAAAACGAGACACAGTACCCCTCGTATATCCCCTCTCTTTCTCTCTCTAGATTTCCACTTCTGGCTTTCATACTTCAATGGATTTGTGTTTGTTTTGATTGTATGGTGTTTTAGGTAGGTGGGGGAGGTGTTTGTGAAAGGTTTTGAGATTTTATTAATCCTAGATAACTGAATGAGTTTTTATTAGTTTGATAAATTTGAATTGCTGTTATTCTGTATATTTTAATCAAAAATTTATAAAGAAATGTATTTTTTTAAATGAATATTATAGAGAAATGTCACTTCTTAGTGAAGTTTAAATAGGCATAATTACCGCCAAATTATTATTTTTTAAATTTGTTATAAAGTAATATATAATTAATAAGTACTAATTAATTTGAGAAGAAGGCAATATATATATATATATATATAAAGTTAAACATAGTTTGAGACTGTTTTTTATCTATTGTAACTTTTCTTAAGAAATTATCTCTTGTAACTCATTATTATGACACTAAATATAACCTTTAAATAGTCAGTGAAATGAATTTTCAAATTATTAATTTATAAAATATTTATAAATATTTATTTGGCGGCAATTTTACCAATTTGAATCTCTTCGATGAAAAACATTTCACCGTTATTTTAAACATAGAGAAGGATTAAGTAAGAATTATTAATAGATTAATTTTATAAACATGAAGTACTGAAATTAATATAAAATAGTTTACTAAAAATATGTCCTTTTCTTCATATAAGTGCGATCAATTAATCAAAATTTTAATTAGGAAAATTGTTTACAATACACGTTGCAGTGTTTATGAATGAAAATATATTTATAAATATTGAAATTAACGTTCATTTGAATTGATATAACTGGTATTGATGGCATTTTTTTTATTTTTTTGACACTGTATATGCCGTTTTTAATATAGAATATTATATTATTGTCTCAATTATATTTGTTTAGAAATTATATACATTGATGCACCACTTAGATGAAACATTTGTAGTATTTTATTAAATAACCCCTAGTGGAAATGATTTGCTGAAAAACACTGAAAACCTGCTAAAATTTGGACTTTTCCAAATTTGAATATTTACCATGTATCAAATATTTTTACAGAGTCAACATGCAATCAGGCTTTGTTGAAAGTGGACTTCAATTATTTGCAAGGCTCAATAACCGTCCATCTATAAATTTACTGGACACAACTCTCTTTCCACAATATCTGAAACATGGTGAAACCGTAGAAGTGTCCGGGAACGTGTCTTCTGGTAAAACATTTCTTATCACACATCTCCTAGCAAATTGCATTTTGCCAACAAAAATTGACCAGATATCCATCGGCGGACAAAATGCTGAAGCGATCTTGATAGATAACGACCATCATTTCAGAATACCCATACTTGCTAAAATTATAAGAAGCAAAGTTGTCCAGTCTTACAAATCAGTTAACAAAGAACCCTATGATGGTTTAATAGAACAAACTGTGAAGTCGGCTTTGGAGAATCTTACTATAATCGATTGTTTTGATACATTGCAATTCAGATTGTCAGTATTATCATTGGAAGACAGGTTATTACATAATGATAAAGTTGCACTGGTGGTTATTGATGGTATTGTGGCTTTTTATTGGGAAGATAGGGAGCAAGACAATATTTGGAACAAGGATTCTTATTTAAAATATGTCTTGAATTTTGTACAAAAATATACAAGTTTGTTGCACAACGTTTCTCTTATGTATACAATTTCGAGTGATTTCATGCCTAAGGAAAGAGATTATTTGACTTGGTCGTGTATTAAGAATACTGACCATCGAATCAATCTTCTTAGGACAGAATATAATAGCTTTTGTGGGACGGCAAAGTCCAAGAATTATCCAGAAAAAATTCTTCAATATGAAATTACGGAGGATGGATGGAAGTGGGTTTTATAATCATTATTGTTTTTATATTTATTTAAATAATGCATATATTTAACGGTAGAATAACATAATTTGCAGTAATTAATACTGTACCTATGTGTATCACTCAGTTAAAAAAATCTAGCTGGGGTCCTACATAGGAATTTGGCACCGGAAATCAGCTAGTTTCTAAGGTAGGTTCCTAGGTAGTTGTAAAATCTTATCTAGTTTCCTAGTTGGGACCCTAGATCGGAAACTAGTTGACGTCTGATCCTAAATTCTGACTTAGGACCCTAGCTAGGAAAGTAGGTAAGATCCTATAAAACTACCTAGGAAACTAGCTGACTTCCAGTGCCAAATTCCTATGTAGGATCCTAGATAGATTTTTTTAACAGGGCAAATATAAACTTAAAAACAATTGTAACAAAATCCCCAAGAAAGTGAGATTATATATATATATATATATATTGCAGCCGGTGGCTTTGAATACAAAAAATATATACGGTGGTGTTTTCAAATACGCGTGGTGCTTTTGAATACCGTATTCAAAGTCACATCTTACAACATGGTGTTTTTGAATACAGTCCCGGGTTTTTTTGATAACTACGGTCCTGATTCCAGAATCGTTAGTTTAGTTAGATTTTTAAATAAATTATGGCGGGAGGCGCAAATCCATGGGAAATACAATTTTCATTTGTTAATTTTAAATTTCCCACCTAAATTTTAAAAATATTTTAATTCAATTTGATTTCAGGGACGTACCTTGACATACAAAAAGTGGTGGGTACTCAAATACACCACCTGCAGTCTTTATATATATATATATA
>JABFPN010005243.1:0-13520 GCA_022817305.1 Leptoteleia sp. ZL-2020 | reverse complement strand
TGCCGATGGTTTATCGACGGTCGAGCCGATAGTGGGGCAATGTAGTTTTCGAACCGTCGTCCGCCACTGCAGTGCCACCAGTGGCCCGTTTGTTACGGTTGGCGGACCGTCGTATTTTCTACATGGGTAAGTACTAATTGCTGGAAAAATAGTATTTAAGAAGAACACGCAATTTTTTGCAAAATATATTCCCAAATTGGCACATAAGTAATATAATTTTCTCGTAGTTATTCTTTTCTTCAACTTGCACTTTACTTCTGTAGGGCAATTTTTAATTTCTTCAATTGGAGATTTGGATAATAAACTAATTAAATGTAAGCAATACTTTCGTGTATTTTCTTTTTCCTGTTCAGGAACAAGCCCGATGCAACACATTTTAATGCTGTACACATCAAGAGAGAGGACATGTGTGAACAGCTGTGGATGGCTCGAAGAACGCCTTCCCACGCGTCTTCCCGGGTTACACATACGATTCGCATACCAGTGCATAGTCGCACGCACAATATAGCTTACATGTAACGCTGCGCGCGGCAACGCGTCAGAATCGCATCCGTTGTCGAGATTCGTTACTTTTTGCGAACTTTCGGAAGACCGTCACATTTTGATCCGAACTTTTTTTTTCGATGAAAATTCATGTCTAAGCGAACCGGCGGATGAAACAGATACGGCATGATGACCTTTGCGGGATCAACCGACAAGTATGCAGAAAGTTCATCAACATTACCAGTTGAAAAATTCTTCTTAACTAGGGGAATACTTCAATTTTCGATACTTCAGTTTCGTGTTGAATTCTGTCTGGGATATTCCGGCGTGCGTTGTGCTGTCTCTCTTTGAACAGCACGCGGAATTTGGGCAAAAGCAGACGCCAAGAACACGAAGGGAAAAAATGACTGCGCCGATGAGTAAAAGCAAAGGGTAGATATATGAAAGCCAAGTGGAGCAAATATTTGAGGTCTCAGTTGACGGATATAGGACTCGTGATTTAGTAGTGCCAATGAACTACTTTATTAGTCGGATGAGACGGTTCGTACAGGATAAATAAATATGATACAATGGTTCCTCTATATATACACATATTACAATGTTATTTACATACATATGTGTATGCAATGTGCGTATGCAAATTGATACTTTTACTTTACCTGTGAAAGAGTGGTATTATGAAAATGACAATTTATAAGTTTAGAGTTTTTACAATTAATACTTTAATTGATAATTAAGAATTTAAAATTGATAATGATATAATTGAAATTCGTTCCCACTATAAAGACTATAATGTTCACAAATTAAATTAGATTGTGCCATATTTCTCGAAGACATTTTCTTATGTTGTAATGCTGGAATCAAAGCAGTTTTGTTTTTGATGAAAAAAATTCCGCAGCCATAATTTGTACAACATGGTTCGAAGGTAATTAAGTCCGTGTACTGTGATTTGTTGCTTGGCTCGATCCACCCACGGTGTCAACATTATTTCGTAATCTAGTACAAGTCTAAAAAGCGTCCTATCTCAGTGATTAAACAGCGCCGAATAAACGAGAGAGGTGCAATCACGGTCCCGCGAAACTCCTTTTTCCCATAGAGCTAAATATAGCACGTGTCAAACGTGCTGGTACAAACGCACATGTCCCGGCTACATATCCGCGCACATCTGGAGGTATTCCCCATTTTATACATCGTTGATTTATTTTCAGAAAGGAATTCGAGCGAGCATTTCGCGCGATGAGCCGAGCGCCAGTCTTATAAAACGTATTGTAAAAAGTGGCGAAAAAAATTTATAACCAACTCCCATTTCTACCGGCATTAGACATTTCTATGTTTCAACGGTTTACATTCCGACCTCCTCGCTACCATCACTTTACCATATTTAATTCATTAAAATGATAAAATATAGTTATTCCTGAAGAATTGTCATAGTGAATTTAAGCGTTCGAATCAAAGACATCAATTTATTTAATATAATTCATTATTATCATCGTTTGATATTTGTTTAATATCCTTTACTTACTAAGTGAAGATTTTTTTGGTTTTTTAACACGTCAACGGTTAAAGAGCAGATAAGATATAACTTTCAAATAGTGTCCCTACTTTACTAATAGCAATTTATAACCAACCAAAATTTGAGTTAAAAAATGTATACCAATAAAGCAATAAAGTTTAGAGTGTACTTTCCACAACAGTCCCCTCATTTCGTGCGTCAAATATTTTGAGCTGTACGAGAGAGAACGGTAAACTGGTGTCATATTTCAAATCAGTTGCACTCTAAAAAGTTAACCGATGTTTACGACACTTGACATTAATCCGAAATCGACTAAATAATCCAGGCCAGTCCTGGCCATTTAATTTTTCTCAATAAACACTAACACCGCAGTCCAATTTTCGTCCATTCCCTCCGCGCGATTATTCATAGACGATCGGCGGTTTCAGGCCGAAGCGCAAGTCGAATATATTTATAAAGAAGTCATTTCCACCCGGAGTATGGCCAGTACCCGGCGCTTTAAATTATAAATTGCTTGTCGTCTAATAACACAGTGGGGATTTTCTCATGGCTGGAGCGAAGGGGCCCCGTTCGGTTTACGGAACGAGCCTCGGTACGGGACTCTCGTTTTCTTCGAAGATCGCAACGGCCGCGCAAATGCGAAAGATCAGAACGAGCGCCGTGTTTCAAAACGCCGGGGCAATATACTGGGTTGGTTATGGGCTCGGGCCGACGTAGTATGGCTCGTAATTGTAGCGTTCGCGTCCGAACACTTTACCTTCGGGCACCGCGTTCCCCTTGACTGAAACCTATTGTCCACTGGAAAATGGCAGCGCGCACCGAAACGGCGCCGGTTACTCGTCAAATTTTGCCCGGTCGCGGCTACAATTACGCCGCCCGAAATCGGCCTATCCACGGCCCTGGCCCGGTTTCCGCGGCGAACTTGCGAGGGCCGCCCGACGGCGGAAAATCGCCGCAGCTGCGGACAAAATCTTCCAGGCCAGTTAGCCGCAAAATTATTAGCACCGGCAATGTCTTAATTCTCCGTGCACTGCCGCGCATAAATTCCTCCCGCCCCGCCCGTCCCCCTCTACGCCCGTCTCCTCATCCGCTCACGGCTTCAGGTGGTATTGCGTTTGCGAATCATTTTCAAACAAAATTACGGCGCCTTCGCGAAAGCGCGGCTAGCCTGACGATTGTCCGTAACTGGGACCGTCACCCGCCCCCTATTATTGGTCGGATTAGGTTCTTAAAATTATTCCTCCTTTGTTACTTTTCATTGAACCAAAGGTCGAATCAACTCGCATCTCATTTATGTGATTCTGTTTGTTTTCAGACATTCTTTGCTTGTTTACGTTTTTATGATTAATGCCGATTTGCGTGCTAACAACGGTCACTTTGTACAACTCATAAGAGAATGTCAATTTCACAATTCAGAATTTCGAAATTCGTGTACTCGTTTCCTCCGTTGTTTGTAATCTTCGTACTTCTTTCCGATCATTATTCCAGTTTAGATTCGTGTTGGACTCGCCGATATCCTATTGTAATTGTTATTTTATGTTTACCGTCTTTTGCCTCATTTGTATTTTACAATTTTACAACTATATCGAAATGAATGTAAGACTGTAAAAAACAGGATATTTCGAAATGAATGCAAAAACTGAAACGCATCGGAATCTTATTTTTAATAATATTTCAAAAATCTCGCGTTTTAATCTTTACCTACGATTTGAAATAATGCTTTTATGACGAAAACTAGTTACGTTATTTCGTTGCATTTTAATAGCCAGTTTTTTATTAAAATTCTTATGTAATGGAAACTTGAAATTATATTAGGTTCAATGCTGAGGATATAAATTTAAAATTTGTTGATTTTTTTTGCAATTGAAAACGTTTCATTAATGGTGACTTTGCGACGAAGACAATAGTTTGTCGTTTCCTCTCGGAGGCGCCAAAAATTTGTCAATTTCCCGGATACTCGGCCCGGTTTTCCTAGGCCGTAAGTTATTCCGAGACTGTCTCAGGATATTTATCTTTCCGGTGCGCTCGCACGGAGGACGAATCTCGCCCCCTCGACCGCGAGCCACAGACTTAATAAACCCCGCATATTCTTGATTCTACGTGCTCGCGTGGGTCGGCGGCTTCGCTCTACCTTTGCGACATTGTCTTCGTTAATCTAATTAACAAAACAGATATTTTCGCAATTTACGTTACGTGCGTGCAATCCGCTTTTAGGGTGCAAAAAATTTGTGTACACCCCAGGGAGATGGGAAATAATTTTATTACTCACCGGCGATCCTTCGCAACCATTTTGAAATTGATAATATATTTTATGGTTTATCATTTAATATAATTCAATTAATATAAAATGTTGTTCACATATATACAATAATGCACGATGTATTTTTTAACAATTGTAATTGAGATTTGTCCTTTTTTTAGTTCACTTTTTCGTATAGTAAACTGGTTGTTTTTTACATGTTTATTTATTCTCTTTACGCACAAGAGCAAATGGTAAGATTGTGATAAAAGTGAATGAAATACGAACTATAATACTCCTTATGATATGATTTAGTATTTAAGAAGAAATTTAGGAAAAATCTGACCGAGGAATAGAACTTTTAGCTCACAGTTATACAAGTAGTACTGTCACAAAAATTTAGACCATGCCCCTCTCATATAAACACTGGAGTTTAACAAGGTACCGAAAAATTTTCCACCACCTATATGTGATCTCGATGAAAAGTTGATTGAACGCAGAAGGTGAATGGGGCTGAAAATAAACTGCAGATAACGGGCGTGGGTGTTTCGCAAATTCGGCGGCAACGCGGAGCAAAAAGGCTGGGTGGCACTCGTCAAGCGAGCGAGTATAATAAATTCAATGTAGATTAATATTGTCCCCCGACTGTCGCGGTGCGCAACTTATGGCGCTAATTCGGCGCGCAAATTATTACTTGGGGTCGCCTGGAGTCGGGCCGCGCGACACTGTCGCGTGTTTTGCCGTGCAGGCGGACTCCCTGTCGCTCTGCAGGATCGCAGAGCCGCTCTCCGCGGGACATTCCCCGGGATATTAAATGACTGTTCGGCGGGATGATGCATCGCCGGCGTAGGTTGCGGCGGCGGAGAGAGAGAGAAAAAAAATAATAATCGTCGGAAACCGCACGTAATGAATCCGCGAGCGAAAAAGCCCGAACGGGTAAACGCGATTATCATCAAAAAGAAACGGGGCGCAATAATTGAATGCGGCCATTAATTCGTGCGATATAATAAGCGGGCATTTTTTCCGGCCGTAATTTATGACAGTTTTATGTTAACGCGGGGGAACTTTTTTCGCGCCGTCGGCGCAATTAATGCATGATAATTAAATCAGTTCCGATGCGAACAACACGTGTGATTCATTCCGTTTTCGTAGCTCGACCGGCTCGCTTGAAAAACGCGTATAAATAAAACATCGGGGTTGCGCGCGCGAGCGCGCCCGCTTAGAAAAGGCGCGCGGCGCGTCCCGCGGCCGCGTCCTCCCGAGAGAATGAAAAGGGGCTCCTTTTCTTTGTCCGCTGTCAGGCCTCGGGAGAGCCGCCGTGGCCAGGACACAGCAGCTGCTTAGCATCGCCGGCGAAAAAGCGCCGGATAATTATTCAAATTACGCGCGCAACAAGGGCCGCGCTAAAATCCATCGCGACCGTCGACTTTAAAGAATGTCGTAAGCTTGTCGTAATTATGCATTGAGGCTGCGTTCTTAAATTCTTCGCTCCGGCACAGATACGCGCCTTCGCCACTTACGGCCGGCTTTTAGTGCTCGGCCGTTAATAAATGCGCGTGATAAAAAATGATCGCGCGCTACCGTTCGAAATTTGTGAAACCACGTCATATGGGCCCGGACGAGAGAAAAAAAAAAGAAACGCCGAGGTCGCGGTGCATTTTTCAGTTTTCCGCGAGCCACCTTGCGCAACGCTATCCCTCTCTCTCTCTCTCTCTCCACCTCTCTTTGTATCTCACTCTCCAACACAATCGATCGTTCGGTCAGTTTTCTGCAACGCTCGCGTGCCCCTGCAACCGGCACCTTACACGTTTGCACAATGTTTTCCACCTTTTCGACGTATTTTCCATTGCGCCAATTTCTTTTTGCGCCCCTCTTTCCCACCGTTCATCATTTTTTTCACCCGGCTTAGAATGCACAGTCGAAAACCTTTGCGCTCTCTGACTGTTGATTCGAAAGTATGTCGATCTGCTTTTCAAAGTGTATTTATAATCCCAGACAAATTCTAACTAATTAGAATAATATTCGCAATATTTTTCGATTTCTTTCGTTATATATTAAACAAACCACGTTTAATTTCTGGGAGTAATTTAATCGTGACAATTCTTGTCTTGTTTTTTTCTTTTTTATCTTTTTCTCCTTTCATTATAAACAGGATTTTCTATCAGCTTTTTAATTGAGAGTTTTTTTTGGTCAAGAAGTGTTTTCTTTAAATGTTCATGTTTAATGTAATTATAGTTATAGCAATTAAAAGCGTCGCAGATTTGGAATTAAAGTTTCAGATAGATTTTAATTAGAATGAACAATGTTTAATAAAATGCAACGTATGTCGAGAACAATTTTACTTTTATCATAAAGTGTAAAAGTTTTAATTCGTTTTTAAACTGATAATTGAATTATGCTTTTTAAGATTTGATCTATCCTCACTTAACGCGAGAACACTTGTAGGTGTTTTTTGTATCTTTGTCTCGGTGACATGTTGAACGCCTTAATGTCTTTATCTCGCGGAGAAACTTTGCGAGTAAAACCACTTTAAGTATTCGAAAATTTCCTTTTTATAACCACAACTGCGAACGATCCTATAAATAACACCATATTTATATGTCAATATCACTTTGTATATAATAAAGCTTTTTTCATTGCATTCATTTCCCTTCTCTGTCGACACCTAGCTCGTGTTTTTATCAACGCTGCAAACAGGGAAATTATACCAATAAAAGTAATATCAACTTTGATTAATTATTTGTCGTCTGCAGAAATATATATATTGATTTCTTTTGTATTGTATTCCGTGAAATGAATTGAAATACTTTCAAGCAAACGATTATTAATTTAAAATTTATAATAGTTTTATATTATTAATTTTTTCTATTATTAAATGTACTCTAATACATTTAAATAACAAAAATAAGAAAAAGAATCTACAACTATTCTGACAATTTAAAAAATCTTTTCATATAAGGAAGTGTTCCGTATAACTGATCGGTCCGATTAATAAACCCGATAACAACTTAGATATTAATCAACGTTAATTAAAGCAATCTCACGTCGAACGTATCACATTAACAACACTTAACCGTACACCGCGGGTAATTTTCTGCACAAAACAACTACGTCAACCGCACTTATCTTAACTAACAAATAAAGAATAATAATAGTAATTAAAATAGAAAAAAAAATGCTTTTATTGAAGTCTCAATTTTATTTTTTAACACGTACGTATGTAATTTTGTATTATAATTCAGAAGAAATTAATTATTGATAAATTGAGGAAGATTAATAAATCAAAACTAAATAAGAATATTATCGGATAAACGTATCATAATATTACAGTCTTTAATGAATGATTGGAGTAAGAATAATGAAAAAAAATTGAAACAAACAAACTAGCAGGATATAAAAATTAAAGCATTAATCCATTGGTACAATAATTCAAACATTTTTTAATGAGAATTGTTTGATGATAAAATTTTAAGAATATTTTCCTTTACTTCGCGAAATATCTCAAACTTAGTAATAGAAATATGGACCATACATTTTACATTGCATGAGACGATAATAATTACTGATTAAAGGCAATCGTTGGAGGGATACCGCGGTGTTATCGAGGCGTTCCAAATGTCATTTGCCTAGGTGACAGCCGCGAACAATCAGGAATGCATTTTTGAACGGCGTTTCCGCAAGAAGCGCAAAACAACGAATCTTTCTGAATCCTCTTTGGCTTTTCTTTTTATCGAGCCGCGTAATCGATTCTCGATAGCTACGCTCAGTTATTGGCCGGAGCCAACTCGCAATGCGGGGCAGACTGCACCCGTCTCGCACGACGAACAGTAGTTCCATGGCAACATTAGAGGCCAACCATGCTTCCGCCTGACACAAAGGCCGCCTTCATGGGACTTACACCATCATACTAACACCGCGGAATGAACCGAGCAGCCACTTTCAAAGTGGCTTCCTCATCAAAATGCCTCTTCGGCACTTCAAACCAGACCCTTCGCGTGAATTCACCCGGAGAATTGATCTTGGGATAGTTTAAATTTTAGCCATTACTGGGCTGTTTACCATTTTTAAATGAGAAACTTTATTGAAAGAGCTACAGTCCGGATAAACTCGCGCGTGCTTTTTGTATCCCTCGCAAATAGTTGGGTGTTTGCTAATAAAAATATTTAAAAGCATAACTTAAGAAAATTGCAACGAAATTGTAATCACATTAATCACGTCGCTTCGTAAAGTAAATCTACGGGACAAAAAATTGAAGCATTAATTATTTCGTTTTATTTGTTTACTTTTTGCTGTCCTTTAGCTGCGTTACCAATTTTAATTAATATTATAAGAATGACACGGGGATTAAATGAATGACTATATTCTCTAATTTGCAATCGACTTATGAATTATAAATTAGTAATTGTTCCGTAAAATATTAAATATTACTCCATCTTGAGCTTATTATCAAAAAATCTTCAGCTAAGCCATATCGATAGCTTATAGAATCATATGGTAAGGCTACCTTACGTGAGAGAAGCATTTAAGAGAACGGTAAATTTTAACGTCGAAGATAAAGGACGCAGTGGAAGACTGAAAGTGTCCGAAGACACCTAATTGGAAGCATTATTGAACGAAGATTCGTGCCAAACACAATAAAAACGTGCACTTACATTAGGAGTAACTCAACGAGCAATTTCGCACCGTTAAAAGTCATTGAAAATGTCAACTTCTTACTAAAACCAGCAAATACTATCGATATCAAACATTATATGATTTATAACGTTCATTAGTCCTTCAAGGATGACTCGAAAACATACATCCACCTATAACCAATCAATCCTTTCTGATTTCGTTGGCATCTCCAAAAGGAACAAAGGTGAAAGGTCGATGATTTGGGTGGAAGGAGCCGAACGTTGTCCTCGATGACGATCATCAGCCGGCACTGGTGAAAATTGTTCCCGAGACGGCTGGGCACCCCTTGGCCAGATAATACGAGGATGGGGCGCGTTGCAAATTGCACAACGTAAGAGAGATCGTGAGCGATTTAGCGTCGGAAGCGTAGCAGCCCTCGCGACACGGAGCGAAGGAGCGAATGGGTGGGTGGGCCACACGACGGTCTTAGTGTGTCGCTTAGCACCCTATCTGTAGGGATCTTTGCGTCCGACCGGGGAGCCCTCTTCCTCTGAAGGACTGCGTTTGTCGTGAGCATTACTCACTCTTCCGTTCGACCCCACCCCTGACCCGGCCGCTCTCTCACCGACTACATTAGGGGACAAATCTTCCTCCACCTCCTCCTCCTCCTCCTCCTCCTCCTACCGCTCCGTCTTCTTATTTTTCTTACTCTCCTCCTTTTCGCTCCTTCGGGTTTCCACTCCGTGAAATGAAACGAGAGAGTGCCCGACGGCGACCATCTCTACGCACCGACGCACCCACTGGCTACTAGCCACAATGAGAGCCGCCCGACTTCGTATGTTTTTTCACCCCTTTGGCAGAAGAAGAAGAAAAAAAGGGGCATTTACCAAAGCAGCGCGGGAGTTATTTCGGCGATTTGTCTTCTTCGAACGCAAACCGATGGATCATTAATTGGTGTTACGGCGATCCAATCGATGAAATTGCCCGACTAAATTGTTTCTCCATGTAATGCGTTTTTATTATTTTGCATTCATGGGGTGAAGTGGTGTCACGTTTGATAAGATTTGTCGTTAATATCACAAACAATTCTCATGTAAGAATAGTCATATAGTCCGGTGAGGAAAATCATGTAATATTTATTATCAAATTATTTATTTCATGAATTTAATACCTTTAATTTTCCCACTTATGATTCTCTTACCGTTTAATTAATGCAAATTAACACTTTACTGTGGTAAGTTTTATAAGTTAATGCCACGTTTTCAACGATTTGCTCTTATTTATAAGTGGCTTGAAGGTCGTAAAGGCAAGTTTGAATTGATGACATTGAAATTACGAAGTGGAGGGTTTTGTTATAAATTGAGGATGGTTCATGTGGCATGAAAATAGGCTGTAACAATCGTGTTGGTAATTAAACGAATTAAAAGCACGCTTGATGTAAAAATCGAACATTAATTGACGAAACGAGTGGCAGCCCGCAAGGCGACAGATGCTCGGTTCAATTTATATCGGACTACAAAAGTCAACAGATAGGATAATTGTCTCATTAGGTGGTCGTCAGAATTAGGACGTATTAAAAGCGATCGTTTTCGCCTTTTTTTTGCGCGCTATGTGAAGCGCGTACAGCGCTCGAGTACACTCGGTATCATCGGCTTTAAAATTAACACGACTCGAGTGCGAGGAAGACGAGAGGCGCCCGATATAACTAACCGTAAGCCACCGCCGTATAAAATTTCATAGGCAGTGGGATACCACATGTGATTCCCAGACACTTGTTTCGAAAACGACAACCTGTAAGATACAGCCTCAACATTGAACTATGCAGTGTGTGCAGTTATTTGTTGAAATTAAATGAAAGAAAAAATTATTAACTCGAATCAGAGTGTGTATAGGAAAAATTAAAATTATGAAATATTTGAGAATGAAAACGAAATAGTGTTGATTACAGATTACTGGTAAAAATTGTAAAAAAAAAAAACTACAATTGCAAATTATTTTAAAACTAGTGTAAAAAAAAGGCACGAACTTGCAAACAGATATTGTTAAACTATTTTTGCCAATATAAATATTATTTCTTTTCATAAAGAAGGTAACGTCTTTCGTCCTCGACATCCAATTCCTACAAACAGAAGTGATTTTATGAAAATATTTAATAACAAAACCCCAGTGTTCCCGCTCAGAAACGCGCACTTATACGTGCCGATTAAAAAGTACGAAAGTTCAACACGAAAGTGGGATTAATTTGTTGATCTTGAAAGCAAAAAAAGGAAAGACGAACGGGAGGGAGTATAAAATTAACGAGATGAATAACAATAAAGTAATTTGAGCCGGCCGTAGAAAAGGAATGAGCACGTTTGATCGGGACGAGTGTTCGCGTCCGCGAGCGCCCGCGCGATTGAACATCGACCAATTAAGTTGACTTACATAAAACTTTATTTGCCGCGCAATGAAAAGGACAAGTCGTATAAAATCCGCGGAACAATTTCGCAGCCGCATACCGGCGGCAAATATATGGAAGCTAATGAATGCAAATGCAATGCGGGATAAAAGTTTTGCGAAAGTGGTGTGTCACAACGTCATAAAAATGAGCGGCGTGCGTGGACGCGGCGAAGAATTCGCCGAGTACGTTTGACGCGCGCCCGGCTCCGCCACATGCCCCCTTCGGCGTCGATTGCCAATCGTCGGCCACACGGGCAACGGCTGAAAGAAGTCAGTGTGCGCTCGCGATAACCGCGCGCCTGAGGAAGAAGGACCGCGCTAATCGCGCGCGCACAGTGGTTGAGGTCGTTTCAAGAGCTCTTCTCCGTTGAACAGAAGCTCGCTTGTGTGCTAAGAAAAGATTCCTCGGTATCGAGTGGCCCGCGAGACGACGGAGAAGTTGATGATCCGTACTTGAACGAGAGCCCTGTAACCCTTATCGTTTGCACTTTTGCATCGCAAAGTACAATTTGCATTATGACTGCATCTTTTATTGTCGCAGCAGCGATTATATACAATATAGTAATTTTTGTTCGAACTTTATTTTGCGTGTACATAGTAAAAAATTGATATAATAAACTTTCGTATCTTCTATCACAAAATTGTTTTCAAATTCTTTGTGCTGTAAGAATCATATTGATTATACACCTAGGAAAATATGACAGAAAATACTGTTTTTAACTTTGTTTTAGTCATATATCAATCTTTATTGTTTTGAAAACCAACTCGAGTTTTAAATGTTACTAAATAATTTAAGAATATTTTATTTTGAAAAAAGACAAATTTTAAATACAAGGGCATTCCCGTGGCCTAAGAAACCAAAACAAAACACTCAATTATTTTACTATCAATAAAGACATTGCTTTGTTTTCATCGTCTCAACCAAATGAAGGGGGTGGAGGAGGGGTCTAGGTAACATCCGTGTTAATAATCTAGTAGAAATAAATTAACAAGGCATATACAAACGATATATTATTTCAACATTTTTTTACGTTTAAACGGTCATTATTTATTTGCACGTCAAAGTTAATGCATAAAATGTCTGACTTTCCAATTTGACTTCATTAATCTTTCCAAAACATCTGTCAACGCGTCAACTCTTGTTTACAATATTTACAATGTCGAACCTTATTACGTACGATAAAACCATTGAATATTAACTAACATTCACTGAATAATTTATGAAGAGCAAACTATGCACGAATACGAGTAAAGCCGTAATAATCCGGTTGTTTCTATCTTTTTTTCTATTTAAGAAGCTTCCATTTTTATAAACATTTAGCGACAGTATATTCCGAGTCGATATCCGAGGAAACACGTGCGTGTAACTTATTCAGAATTTTCAGGGCGCCTGCCAAAAAGAGGCCATAAATCACCGCATTTTCAGATTTTCTTTTATCAGCGGCTGTATAGTTTTGCGCGGCTGCAACGGGGGGAGAAGAAAAGCGCAGTGACCAAGGCTGACCCGGCGGTCATAAATATCCCCATTAATATTAACTTAGGCGCATAGGAGGCGAGAATCGCAATAGGCGAGTGGATAAAGAAAAAACGGCGCGAGGTGTGTCGACGTCGAGAGGAAAAAAATCTCGTATGCCAGGGACGAATCTCATATAGGGCACAGCTGGGAATTCGTAGCGCGAAAAAATTCATGGCGAACCGAATCCGAAGGGCGATCCGGAGACTGGAAAATTATTCGCCAGCCAACTTGGCGAACCATGCCAAAAAATGTGGGTCATTTATATTTTCATTTTGTCAATATGACGTGCGTCAAACTTTATTCGCGTCCGAGTGAATTCAACGGATAATGTAATTGAAAACAAAAAATGATTATTACGATATTGCATTTAATTTGAAATAAAATTGAATGTTGGGATTAAGGAGAGATCAAGATATTATTAAACACGTTAAATATTAATTAAATCAATATAATAGATTAATAAAAATAAATTAATTAATATAAGTTGTTTTTATCCAGTTTCTCTTTAAAGAAAAGAAGCCTTGGATTTCGTCATTTTTTTATTTTTCCATTCGATCTCGGGGTATTTTGTAAAATTTGCCGGACAGTACCCTAGTAGAATCTAAACCAGGCATTCCTAGTTTCAGACTAGGCCCTAGCTAGAGATTTTAAGGCATACATTAATAAGGAACGCCCGACTAGGTAATAGTCTAACTCAATATTAAACTTCCTTAATA
>JABFPN010005242.1:0-13524 GCA_022817305.1 Leptoteleia sp. ZL-2020 | reverse complement strand
GCTCGACTGTGGCTCCTGGCCACATCCCACAGTCGATCCATTGCGGCAACATGTGTGGCTTATTGTGGCCAAGACTGTGGGCTCCCGCATGCCACAGTCTTAGCCACAGTGCTGCCATAGACTCTGCCACAATGTTTTTTCCACGCGGGTATGTGAAAGCCACATGAAATTTTCCAGATAACATTTATAATCGTTCATCAGAGTGACCAAGTTAATTTTACAAGGTCCAACATCAATATATCTATTGTGTAATGTTAACATTAAATTGTTAATATTTAATTAAACCTGGTTCTAAATAGAAAATTTGTTTGGTCAAACAAGTTTTTTTTTTCAGTTTATAATACATTTATATCGTAGATTTTTCCATCTTCTATTTTTATTGTGGTTTTGGGTGGTCATTTTTCCCAGTGTATGATACGCGTCCTATCCCCGGCATTTCTCTCGATATATTTATGTCGTGTCGCAAAGTCGACACCATTTTAGATAACCTGATATTACGTGCACGCCCCTTGAATCGCTTTGCAATCGACCGATGTTTCATCAAAACTGCCCAGTCGTGCCAAATTCAACGCTAATCTTATTTACCCCTTTCGCTGCATGTCCTTTTCACGCCCAATAATCAATGCTTGGCTACGTTTCGTTATTATAACTTTCTTTTCTTTTTTTTTTTTTTTATTCCACGTAATTGTGTGACCTTTTATCATTTTTGAGCGAAACGTCACTCGTTGAAATTGAGAGTGACATTTTTCCCATGAACCATCATATTTTTAAATGAATTTCATAAATGAATTATTGGAATTCGCGAATCGCTAACTTTGCTGTACATAAATTTTTTTCGTAATGCAATTTCTTCGTGTTGCCCATGGCTAAACAAATCTTGGGTATTTATTGTTTGCTTAAACAGCAAAGATAATTAATCGGCGCCGTGCACAACTCGGTAAAGGGCGATTTATTATCAAATCAGATTTATTACTTAAAATGAACTTTGTCTTCGATAACAGCATTAACGTTTACATCGTTAAATGCTTTATTAAGAATTGTTATTTAATTAAAAGCAAAGTTTCACAAAATGATTAAAATGAAGGTTGAAATATGGAACGGGGAGTCTGTCCAATGCGCACCGTACGCTGAGTAAAATTTACAGAGTTAGCACAACTAAATTTGTATAGTTGTCACATGATTAGTTACTGTAATTGCAAATAAAGTTATAGCCATTGTAAACCGTAGTATCAAGAACAAGAATTGCAACTCTATTCTATAATTGGTTCTGGTGTGAACCATAAAAAAAAAAAACGGTTGCTGTACATACAACGAACACAATAAAGCTCCACTAAAATTGACATCGAAATATAATACAAATTTTTGAAGGTATTTTTTTAAAAAGTAATTCATTAAACAATTTGAATTGTACTTTTGTTTCGTATCCTTATTATTTCTTTTTTTACTACTATTTTTTTTAAATTTACTGTATAATTCTCCCTCCAATTCTAAATATTTACTGGCACTATAGCTGACTTTGAAATTTATTTTTATACCCACGATAACCGAAAATATTTCCTACTGTAAAAATGATAAACTCTCGGCAAAGCGGAACCGATAATGGCCGCACGATACCTTTCATTAAATTCGATCCCGGTAACATTCTCGTGATTAAATTTAGCGGAGAGAAAAAGTGCGAGGGTCAAATAAAAGATAACGCCGTGCCGTGAATCGCGCCGGTGTCGAAAGCAAGACGGTTGTAAGAGGATGCCACTTTCTACTTTAAAGCCTTCTGTAATCTAAACGGTCTCACGTAGATCAAAACAAGCGGGAATCGGTCGGCATTTTTAATTATCCCCGCGCGTTTCGCTCGACTTTAAATTAATATCATTGCCGATCCGTATGTGTTTAAGCGCGACTGTATTTAAATTGCGTCGAGTTGTAAATTTGTCGAACGACCATTCCGCTCTGCCGCTTGCGAAACGCATTTACTCGATTGGGATGAGAAAGGGGGGAGGGGGGAGTGGAAGGTTCTTATCATATATTCTGCCGGTATCAAGAAATATGCCCGTCGTAAAGAATAAGCAACAGGCCGGGATGAAAATAAGTGGGAGGGGTTTGGGCGCCTCCGCCGAAACTTGACGTCACTTTTCCGCCGCTGCCCTGTGCCCCCCAACCTCCTTCGGTTGTTTTCGTCGTCAAAAAGTGAACTTACCGAAGCGGGTTAACTCGTCAGAGGGCCACGACCCGCTAGGTGCCAAGATGGCGGATAACGTGCCCGGAGATCATTCGGTTGGGGATACCCGGGCGAATCTAAATACGCGGGGCATAAACTTTATCTCGTCGTATTAAACTTACGCTTTTACTTTCGTCCTATCAACGTCATTAATTACGCGCCGAAGAAAGTTTGTTTTATCATTTTCATTTGCAAGAGCTTTGAGTTTCAATTAATTATATGCTTTATTGCGTTACACAACGCGATTAATACGGCTCCGCTTTTGCGTTTGTTTTCAGTTATTTTAATTAATGGACGGCCGGTGTGTTTGTTTGTGTTTGTGTGTGTGCGTGTGTAGTTCCTTTGCAGAATTAGTTATTTAAATTTGTTGTAATTTGGATTGAAATTGCGTGAATTTGAATTGAGGCTTTGTGAGAACAGGCCGATTTGTTCGCGATCGCATTCGAGATATTAAAATTAATCTTTTTAATGGCGTTGTATCAGATTTTTAATTAGTATATCTTGATAGCGTAATTTATTCCGACAGTTTATTTAGTAAGATAGATAAGGACAAAGATAGCGGTTGTAGTACATAGTTCGAGGAGTTTACATTTGAGCGCTGTGTTTATATGTTGGAGTATAATTATAAAAATGCCTCCTCGCGTTCACGGATTGTTCAGCAGATATGGATGTCTGGTGAAAAAAAAAAGAAGTGAACCGATCAAATGTTATTGGTAAAACTTTTTAGGCAACATTAGTAAAAAGTTACGGAGTAATAGAGAAAGTCGTAACTCTTGAAGGATGGGGAATTTAATTAAGAAATAATAATAATAATATTATGATCAATTTTTAAGCTGTAATTATTTTTCATTTTATCAGATAGTACTGACATATGTAAATTGGGAAAATTATGACTGTCAAGTACAATTAACTTTGTCTACTTGTGTTAGAATTTTGTTAAAGTTTATATTACAAGGGATGAATGTTTTTTTTTGATTTTGACTGTAATACCTGTAACAATATTTATTATAAATCGTGTATATTATATCAGCAGTTGATTTATTAATTTTGCGGGGGCATTAAATGAATTAATCAGACAGTTTATATACATATTAAATGAGCTAAGTAAATTTTCGTTCATTATTATTTGATCTCATGTACTAATTTCATTTGATTATGTAATTATAAGTTTCAATTCGTTTACAGTTATATATATTTTTAATTAAATTTAAAAACACAAATTAGATAAGAATAATTTTCCGCGCTCCAGGGTATATTAACATGTAAAATTATGTATATATTTTCACGTGAAAATATCGTTAAATTATTGAACATTTATTATTTATTTATTTCCATCTTTTGTGTATAATTTATTTTATGCATTTCAAAGTATAGAATGAAAATATTTCATTCGATACTTTACTAATGAATAAAACGAAAGTGGTAATAAATTCCGTGGTATAATTTATAATATTTTCAGATAATTTATTTATATTATTCAACGAATATTCAATACATTACACCGAACGTCATTTAATAGAAAATACAAGTGAGGGTATTTTACGCTCAAATGTGAAATTTTTCTCACATACAAATGTCAGTTTTATACTTTAACTTGATTGTACGTAAATAACATTTATGTATAAATCAATTATATGACAATAATACCATGAAATTGCTGGTTCCATAACAGTTTATTATATTTTATGCTTAACCCCTTTTTCTCTGCACTGAGAAAATTATTTGGATCAACCTACCGAATGATTCGGTTGCCTGCTTTTCAATTTTGGAAATCACTTTATTTGCAATAATTGAATTCAGTTTACAATCCGAAAGTTAACACATTTTAATTGAATCCGTTAAAAACTAATTCCAAATGTAATATTCAAAACACTAATTATTTTAATGTAAATAATACAGAGCTAAAGATTGGTGACACTATACATTTGTTAATTTTAGATTTTTATTATTTCAAAAGTATTACAGTTCGAATGACATTAGATAGATTTTTTTAATACGAATCACTTTTGAATATTGAATACGTTAGGAAGAAAATTTTAACCTGACTCCTCGTGACGTTACCATAAATCTTGATGAATATCATTTTGAAATAATTTTTATTCCTTTAATCAAAACGTTCGAAATCGCGTGGGAATTAGACAAAGTTGAGTCGTGTGTGCAATTCCTAACTTAATATTTGACTAGGTAAAATGTGCCCGGTGTCCTCCATACATGTTCCATTTTCATTTGTTACTTCACAGTAACAAAGGCTTTGATTAACTTGAACAATTATTCAAGAGTTAAATACAGTTTTACGGATTGATAAAGTAATTATAGTTTCATAATCTATAATTACTTCAATAGCGCATTCGTTCGTATCCTTAATTTAACTTTATAGTTACAGTTACTAAATAATAATTGCTCGTGGTAACCAAATGTAGTGCGGGCAAATTGTCGCGAATACTTAATCAAATGTTTATTTGTCAAAGGAAATGGAAGCAACCAAATAACTTGACAGTATGCGAGTAAATAATTTACTGTAATACAAATGTACCTAAGTAATTCAACTGAAAATGACCAAAGTATTTTCTTAATGCATCAGTCAAACGTGATCACATTAACCCTCAACCTACCAGCGCAGAGCTTGCAAATAAATTTTGATAATCACTTTCTCGCGTATTTAATATTACATTGATAAAATAGTCTAAGTGGCCTGGCTACACTGAGAAATGTAATATAGTAATCCTGGACAAGAGGTACCACAGTTCTGTTAATTATTACTTGAAAAAATAACACCATTTACCAGACTTTTTTTACCACCTTTTACCAGAATGTTCTTAACAATGAAGCATAGAGTCTCAGAATACCAGAAAGTATAGTAGCTTTTATTATTTTATTTTTCTCAGTGTACAGAACCATGAGAATGCATTAAATCAACGAGCTATTAAATTAAAATAACGAAAACCCAAGTCGAATGAACTTGTTTCGAAAGAATTCGCACGAGTACTGCGTGGCTCGTGCGAGAGATATGGAGATGAAAAAATCATAGAGCGATGGCAATCGGGGGAAGAAGCTGCAGTGCGATGTACCCACCGCCCTGATAATATACTTCTCCCCTAAAGCATCATAGCCGGTCCCCGTCTCTCTCGAGATGCGAAACGCATTTACACATATCAGCTTGAACTCATTAGACGAGATCGAAGGTTTTTCTTCAATCCAATGAAATACCCCGCTCAAAGCGAATCAAGCGGCTCAACGCTGGGAAAAGGGCCAGAGGGGTGGGGGTAGGGGGGTGGCCGGGAAGAAAAATAATAATGTATGCAAGATTGAGCTTAATCCTAGTTAATACCCTTTTGGAGTGGTGGCGGCGGGCCGGCGTGGAACCGGTGGCTGGGCGGGCGCGCCCCTCCTATCGATTTTATGGAACTGATGTAATATTTGAGCCCGAGTCCCCGGTAAGACAACCTTTTCGCCATGTAACAAGGCATAATGTGGCGAAGTGCAGGCGCGCCTATCGAAATTGAAAATGATTTGGATCCCGCATCGCGCGCGTGCACGTGCATCATATTTTTCGATGGGGGGTTAACACGCTCCTGGGGATAGAAAATTGGGGAACGATGGAGAATAATGCGAACAGACAGATGCAGAAATTGAACGGCGCTTTGATCAGCGGACGCCAATATTGCGAGGGTCTCCGCGGCTCTCCCGATCTCTCTCTCACTCTCTCGCTTTGTGCAAAGTGTCGTATTAAGTTTCTGCGCCCGGCTGCCGTCGTCGCAGTGAAAAAAAAAAAAAAAAAAAAAGGAAAGTAACATACGCCGCTAGGGGTAAGGACGAAAAACGGACGAGGCCCATAAATCGGCAATGCGTTTGGCACACTCTGCCTGACCTTTGTCCCGAAATTATGTTCTCGAGGACCGGGGAGCGCGCGCGGATTAACGTCACGTTTCATCCGCGCGTTCCAACGGAATTATATTTACTGCGCCGACCGAGCGGAGACTCTTTTTACGAGGGATAAGTTACGCCGAATCAATGCCGTGCGTCTGCGTTATTATCGTCGCGTCTTGTTAGCCGTGATGTATGCGTGGAAAAGTAGGAGGATAATTAAGTTTCATCGTGAGATTTTCGGTTTATCCCATTTTTGGATTATGCTTCCTTTTCTTTGTTTTTTTTTTTCGTTTTACCCGGGAAAAGTAGCGTGGATTCAGTAGGGATGTGTTATGGTTAATTTGGCGACGTTTGTAGCGGCCAAAATAATGCGGTTAAATTATTACAATTGTGTTTGAGCAATTTAGTTAGAGTGATGAAATTATGGGAGTTACGTTGGATGAACAAAAGTATATTTAATGAAAGTATAAATCAAATTGTGATTTTTTCCCAATAAGGTCATTTGAAATGTACGGTGCTCGTAAGCATTGTGGGTATATATAATCGAATTAGAAAAAGAATAATAATAATAAAGAATGTTACTGCGATTAAATGAAAAATTTTTTTTAACGGAACGTACGTTAAAAGTGGACGTTAAATGAGAAATTACTTGAGGGAATTTTAAAAAGAAAGGGAGAAAGGAGAAATATAGCGAATAAATCTAAAAATCGTGTATGAAATTACTGATGAAATTAGCCAATATTAAATTATCCGATTATTTTGCCGGGGAAGCATACGTAATGTTTTAATGTCAGATTTTTCCTACGCTGGGAAAAAAGTTTTGCATATTGAGTTATAGGTTGTAGTCAGTTCAACATATTTTTTTGATATATTAAAATTGTTCCATTAATATATATATATATATATATATATATAGTATATCAATTTTTCATAAAAGTACACACGATATGATAATTAAAATAACTTCATGACAGTATTGTTATAAAGTATAATTACTTTTCTTGCAATTTTTTTTCTGCGCGTACTGACAAGCAAATGCGAAAACAATGCAAGCAACATTTTTATGTTGATTTTACATCATCATTTTCTCGTGTATTTATTTCATTTTTGCCGGATTTGAAATCGATAATCGCATTTATTGCGACAAAAATGACTTTCTTTCAAGTGGACACGTCAAAACGGACATTGATACACTTCTCGAGCACACAACAATAAAATATTGACACTCGCTCTCCGTCGCGGTGTAAAACAAACAAGATCGCAAGAGATAATCGATTCCTTATCCCGCCTCGCTTCTGCACCTTTCACATTAGAGAAACTGAAATCTACAACAAAACGTTATCTTGATCGAACGATCCGCTTTTGCCCATCGACGATGCTCGTTTAAAAAGGGGACAATTTATTTAATTTATTCGTTAACGCGAGCGTAACTGCAACAAGACAGTGCCTTTTCAATGTTCATTAATTAATTATATGCCGTCTTGCGATGGGTGTATTGTTGCGATTTATTGGAGCGCGATAGTGATACGCATCAATGATGGGGAATTTGAGTTTCACTCCGCGCGCGAGAGTGTCATTATCCCAGGCGGCGGCGTGACAATGCGCTCGATTTTTCCGAACAAAAATTCCAATTAAAATCAAGTATCGAAGTTTGATTGAAACGCGCCACCCGGCGGCTTACAATTGTTTCGATCGGGATCTTACCTTTTCACGTGTCAAGCAGAATTTCACGTCGTTGACGTAAATATATTGGACGTCAATTGTACTTCATATTAAATAAATTGCTTTCATTTTCGAGTATTTATTTGTTTATTATGGCTGTTCATTATTTGTAATATCATTTTATTGCAACAAATGAGACGACACGTTAGAATTTTGTCTCGAACGAAACGTTTGTTTTGTTTTTGATTTCATTCGAAGGACTAATTATTTTACTTTTCTGCTTGTTATATATTTGTATATTGTGCCAAAACAATCAAAACGGAACAGTGGTTTTTCCATTTAATTTAATGTCAGAGAATAAAAAAAAAGTAAATAAATACATAAGTCGACTTTCTCGGTAATTTGCAATTTCTTTTTTATGAAAGTAAAAGTGCAAGATCCGGTGCGTATTAGAACGACGACGTTTCCTTCGAGTGACTTGCCCGAACATTTCGTCCGACTTACAGTTGCAAAAATGTACGGAGAAAAAAAAAATTTGTAACGTAAACGGTCGTTCGTGTGTAAAGCTTCTTTTGTTGTGCCTTAAAAGTGGCGTTATTTGGCGATGTCGTTGATAAAGCAAATGCGACTGAATGGATGCGCACGAAATATATTTCTGTGAAAACTTTATTGTAACGCATTAACTCGTTAGAATGGAGAAATGTAAACGCAAATGTCGCCGCAAGTTTATTTTCTTAAGCATGTTTAATTTTGTAACGATTCGTACGAGTGTTTTCATGTTTCATTACTTTTATGTTTCAGGTAAGTTTCAAACGGCGCTCCCAGTAACAACTAAACAACTTTTTCCTCGTGCACTGGCGACGCGTAAGTCAATGAAACAATGAATTATATCTGTGTTGACTTTTTCAGTCTTTCTTCTCTTTCTTTCGTTTTTTCTCATTCCCATTAGGTTTCATAAATTCTTTATTTTACTTTATTATACTATATATATTATTTTCATTTTATTAGAAACAATGAAATATAAAATACTATAATTGACTAAAATTAAAAGATAAATTCCTTATCTTCTCTTTACTTACATAAAAGTATAGTAAAAACATTAAAAAAGTTTTTAGCAAAGTTGGATAAATATTATTTTGAAGTAAATTTTATCATACTATCCTTAAATAGTTCACCCAAACAGTATATTCAGTACATAAAAATTTCTTCAACTTTTACCGATTACACAAAGTAAATAATTAAATGAAATGTCAAAAAGAAGAAGAAAAAATTCGGGATCTGAGAAAAAAGATGAATGGCGTGTCGAACAATAAGATTGAATGCATTAAATTAACAAACTTGACAAGATACGAAGCACCGTGTGGTACAACGGGTGGCAGGTATAGCGAGCACGAAGCATCGCCAAAAATGGAGATCCGAAAACGCGATCACAGTTATGACGAGGAGAAAGCGTGTCCGTGCGATTTCCGCGGCATTATCACATAAATTATATTTACCGGACGTCTTATCGGCGTATCGAATGGCCGCGACAACCTCCAGCGGTTCCACGCGCGGCATTAACTCCAATGGAAAATCGTTTTTCGGGCTATTCCGCGCTATCCCGGCTTCTCCGCCGCGATAATGAAAGCGTTGTTATATCAAGATCCAATACGCTCCACCCGCCTTTGTTGCGACAATGTTTCTCCCTTTTTTTTTTCTTTGTTCCATCCTTTAATCTCTTCATTTTGCGAATTCGTCATCAAAGTCCCACGCGACTTTTTTGTCACGTCGACCTCCCCCCCGTACCACTCTCCCCCCTTTCCGTCCCCCGGACCACCAGGTGAATTAATCATACGGGGATCTCTAATCCCTAATACGCCTCGCTGGCCAAATAGTAGTAGTTTGGCAAACAGCTCCGTTGGACAATAAGGACCCATCAATGTTTGCCTTTGATCAAGGATTCACGAAGATTTGTCGCGCACGGAAGGGTGCCCCCCGAATCGAATTAACGACGGCGCAGGCGCGCGCGAGCGCGACAGCCCGCTTCGGCCGCGCTTGTTACAAACTTTGCCAATCAGGATTATGTAATTAGGTGTTAAATTACAGCCAGAAATGTGGGTCGCCACGTATCCCATTACCGTAATCGGAAGTCTGCGGACTTCTTTTTCCAGGCCCCCGGTAGCCATCTCCTCGGACTTTTGGCCGAGCGCGCGCGATTGCTTTATTAAAACCGGACTTATCTGCCGCTCCTGGGACCGCGGATATTCATTACGCCGCTGATACCAAACTTTCAACTATTCCTTACGGTGATAACAATATTACTTGCTTTTTATATCAAAATTTAAAAGTAGTTAGTTGGAGGAAGTTTGCCACTTTCCGTTGCCATCCAAAATGGTGAGATAAATGAAGAGGGATGTATGGTAATTTAAGTGGAAATATATGGCCGAAAATAGTTGCTTTAATATTGGACATACTTTGTTTCATTCAAAGAAATTGGATTTACTTAGAAAAAGAAGAAGAGTTCCCCCATTTGTTTTAACAGCGAGCATTGCTTATTATTACTATTAATCCATTCGTTGATAATAATCTTTCTAAATTGCATCGTAAGAAAATGTATCATTGTTTGAAACAAACAATCTTTGTTATACTCCCGCCGCAACCACCGTCAATAATTCGAAATGATACTTCCCCAATAATCAGTCACTCCTCTAATCCCGTCATCTAAGAGCCAGCCGTGCTTTAAAAACTTGGTCCATTTATTTGAGATAAGCCAAATTGTTCAATTAACTAGCGTCAACTGATACTCCCAGCGACTGCGAAAGGGAGCCGAAGTTGGGCGCAAGTTCGGAGCACCGTGGAAGTCCGCGGCGTGACCATTTTTCGCGAATATTTCACGCGCAGGAAATACCCTGAAGAGGATAAGACGAAGAGGAAAAGTGAGATTGAAGAGATATTCAAGGGTGAAGATGTATCAAGGTCCCGGAGTGGATGTTAGGGTAGCGCCAATGGATGGGGAGTGTAATGGGGGGAAAAGTCAGAGACGGCGCGAAAGGGAGAGGGAGCGAGAAAGAGAGAGGGAGAACAAAGAGCGAGAAAATTAAAAAGTGGCGGGAGCTACGATAAACGCCTTAGAAGCTTTTAGAAGCTTCCCTTGTTGCCACGCCTGAATCTCCACCGCCCCATACCCAACCACCCTCCCCCCTCCCCTCCGGCTGGGGACGCGCTACCCCGCCATTCACTTTTCTTCATTATTTCGTTATCTTCATCTTTCCTCGCGCAATTTTTGCATTTTCAATCCTTCCTGCGGCATTATTCGGTACCATTCAATGCCCCAGCTCTCCTCCATTCTATTCCGTGGAAAGAGGAGCGACTGTTTACGTTTTATCAAGGATGACAATTAAAGGTGGATTCGAATGGTGTTGCTAGATTATAGCCGATGCCGTGAATGAAAAAGAAACGTTTCCCCGCGACGCATTAATTGTTTAGGCTTTATTTATACCCGGATAATGGTATACGAAATTTCAATTTGTTCGATGTAGAAATGTGTTTAATAATTTATTTAAATTAATCAATTACTCGTGGAATATTAAATATAAAATCAACGTATTCTATTTCCAAGTTTGAATCATTTATTATATTTGTTTCAATTTTAATCCCTTTATTGAAAGTATATTGGAATTTCTCATTTATTTATATAAATAGTTTATAAACGATATTAAGTATTAATATTAATAATAATTGATTGGTATGGTTAATCCACTTTCCATGACTTTATCTTCTTTTTTTTTTAAATTTTCATCAATCATCGAAATATTATCTGGTTGTGTCGAAATGTTTATCAGTTCGGAACTACTTGAAAACGCATAAAATATTTCACGCAACCACTCGAGTTGTGCCAATTTTTCCAGTGGGTGATCCCTTCGATCGCATTTTTTACCGATCAGTTTCAGCCGCGACAGAAGCACCGCTCTAAATTTCTACCCGGAAACACACATTTCCACTCACCTCGATCGAATCTCGCGCGACGTAAATCCAGCAATTTATATCAATCATACGCACATTTCGTCTTCCTCATAACAATCCCCATCCCCCCCCCCCCACGCGCGGCTTTGTTTTCGATCTAATTTCACGTGCCATTATTTTCTTCGGAATTCGGCGATCCGTCTTCGTTGCGTCCCCTCAGCCAAAATGTCTATCCTTTATCGATCCCGTTCATTTCACAATTCTCATTATTTTTTTTTGTTGACGAAGTCATAGTTATTGTTTGGCCACGATTAAAATAATCCTCCTTTTTATCTCAATGGCTTGTATCGATAACCCGTATATTAATTTCGAATGCGCAAAACAGGCTTGTTAATTATTACAAAAGTCAGAACTTATTATCCAGACAAACCCTCGTCCAAGCCCCTTCGATAATAATTAATTAAAAACCGGGATTGTGACGTTCTATTTAAATTAGGATGTAACGTCATTAACTCAAAACGCTCGCTTTAATATTTGCTAATATTAGTGTGAAATAACGAAAGGAGTCAGTTTGTACAATGTAATTGTCTACACAGTAATTAATCTTTGCATTCATTGTCGGCGCTGTAAAATTTAAATTAAGATTTGTAAAATTCAATTTAGTTAAATTGTAGTTTCTAATGGCTTTCACAAATTACAATTAAAGTACTGTTCGTTCCCTTTCGCCGGCAGAATTTTTCCTCCTCTCGGCCTTGTCCACAACCCCCTTTGTTCGGGTTCGCCCGCCGCTTCTGTCCGTCTCGGTCGAACCGTCGCTGCGCGGCAATTACCGGCGCGGAATGTCTGGAAACGCGCGACAACCACCACGACCCTGGGCTCGCACGACTCCGTCCTTGTCGTTGTTCGTCCATCCGTTCGCCTCTCGTACGGAGCATTATGCGGCTTATGCGCGCCGAGATTATGCGAGTTTGTACGCGCGCCCACGAGTGTTGGTTTAGGCTCGGTGTACGTACGCGGAGGGTTCCCCCGTTCCGGCGCGTCCATCGCCGCGGCTTCTCCACGTTCCACCGACACTTGTGCCGCGGTTCTTATTCGTTGAATTTACCGACGTCGAACGGAACGACCGAACACGTCCCCGGGGGAATGCCGGGGGATTTCGTGCCCGTTTGCCAAGTGAAACGGCACGAAATTCGAAAGGGCTCACCCTCGCTCGGACGCCTCGCTTTCAAAGTATTCATCCGGTGGCGTACATGCGGCGGACAGTTCTGTCCAGTCAAACAACATTTTCCGAGATTCAAACAAATTATGTTGTTATTGTTTACGGCAAAGTGGAATTCCGTTTAATCAACGGGGGAGAGACATTTTGTTGTTTGCATTTGGTTAATTGGATCAAGTCAGTTTATTATGGGGGAGGGGAGGGGGGTGGAAATATTTGCATGGCGACGGGAAGTACGTTGGAATGTATTCTCGAGTGAGCACTCGAGTGTGAAAAAGACATTTTCTTTATCAAGGTCAGGCAATTTTCCTGCGAATTAAACTGTTACGTGACTAAGTTGTTTGGTTTTGATTTGAAATATGTTATGGTGAAGGAATTCGCACGCGTTACATGTGACGTGCGTAAATTAATAATCGTAAGGTTTGTCGTTGGACTGTGTGAGATTTGAACTCTGTTCGTTATAGGTGTCAAGGTTCGTAGTCGACGAGCTAAGGTACTAAAGATGAAGATGAAGAGAAATGAAGAATGTCCGTAGTATTCTTTCTTTCTTTTTGACACCGGATAACGAAACGACACGTTTCACCGTGTTGTTTTTTTTTTTTTTTTTTTTTTTTTTTTGGAG
>JABFPN010005241.1:0-13528 GCA_022817305.1 Leptoteleia sp. ZL-2020 | reverse complement strand
CGGGTTCGGGTGGCGCAGTTTCAAATCGCCAAGGGGGTTGGCTTGATTTTTCGGCTTGGACGCGCGATTGTTTTCAAACTTCCAAAACAATTCGCGCCTCGTCGAGCAAGCTCCGTCCAATTTCGCCCGTTGAAACGTAATGTCCACTTGTAGGTAATTAAATGCTTCGAAAGGGGATGCTGTTATGAGTTGTTCGGCGATACCTCTTTCGAGTATACTCTTAATTTTTATGGGATCGTGCACGGGAAAATAATTAACAATAAAGAATATTATTAAATGAAAGAAATGCATTTATTGCGTCAGCAATGCCAGTATGGTTCAGGCAGTCATATTTTTTTTCATTGCGTGTCTTTATGCGGTATTCACATAACCTGCAATGTTCACAGTCTTCATTATTTATATGCTCTATATGTGTAGCATATATGTTCCATATATGTTAGATATATGGATATATTCCCCATATATGTGTCATATATATTCCATATAAGTCTCATATATACCCGATGTACATCGTACATATATCCCATATATACTCAAGTCTCGAATATCCCATATACATCATATGTATGTCTTATATATGCTCCATATATGCTCCATATAAGTCTCATATATATCCCATTTACATCGTATATATGTCCCATATATGCCCCATATATACTCCATATAAGTCTCATATATACCCCATATACATCGTATATATGTCCCATATATACGCAAATATACACCATATACAACAAACATATATATTATACAACAAACATATATATACAACAAACATATATACTGATTTATACATGGAATGTTTCATACAATCCTATTAATTTTTTAATTTAATCGCGCAGTATGTTTCCATCAACCAAATATCTTTAGCCAATATTATATTATAACTCTAACCATACTCATAATTCATTGCCAACCATAAAATATATTTAGCTTAAGTATACGTATAGTAGTAGCCACGAAACATTTTTTTCCGTGTGGGTTGTAATGTTGTCGACGCGGACAACACAATCGAATAGTGTAGATGTTTTGTTTTGATGCCTCGTTCAATGTTTATAAACATTGTTTGATTACGTATTAATTTCTTCCTGCTAGTTTTTCCATGATTCCTTTCAATGTTATGTCGTTGGTTATTGTGCTAACCGATGGTAGTCTTTATCCCGCACGTACGTACAAATGTTGTCATTGAATGGACGTATGAAAATCAAACGCACGCCCCCACTCGAGTCCCACAAGGAGTGGACTTGAGAACAGCCGGATCTTGATGTTGGTCATCTTGATTGGCCGCATGCGGAGTTGTCGTAATTGTTTTTAGATCTGTCACGTTTATTACACCTCGCTTAATTGTTAATACGCATTGCGATGTCGGTCAATTTTTTCGATAACACTGATCTCTTTCGCAAAAAAAAAAGGGAAATTTGCACCGAAAGATAGGAAGTGTGATTTAGCGTCGCGGGGTAAAGGAGATAACTTTGCACGTTTCCCACACGCCGTGTTCATATATTTATATTTTTACAGCACAATCTCATACCCCAAACGTGCAGGTTTTTTTTTTACATGGAAATATAGTGCGCAATAACGTTTTTATTTATATGTTCTGATTATTCAGAAATCTTTCTCGAGATTTTATTGGAAAGAATTGTTGTATAAACACGCATAATGCATAACTATTAATTTTTATACTAATTAATGTACGTTTATTAATGTATTCAAATTGCTTAATTTAACGTAGTTTATAAATAAATAATTGTATTAAATAAATGTAAATTGTAATCGAGTAATATGTACGCTGATAAAAATGTATTGGTACACTAAAAAGAAAAGTAGGATTTATGACTAAAATCGTTTGGCTAGACATTTAGTTAAATCAAATTTTTTATTCAATAACAAACATTTTTAGTTACAATACCAATATATTTAGTTAATTCCATTTTTGGTCATTTCCAATAAAAGTTTTAAAATTAATAATAACTCAAGGTTGTGTGTGTATTTATAGTATTCGTTACAATAATATTTAGTGTTACAAAACATTGCTATAAAAAATGTCTCTGTCGAGGAATAGAATCCGTTTCCTCACAGTCACCAGTCACATGCTTTACCACTACTCTAAGACACCGTGTAACTGTGAGGTAACTGGTTCTATTCCTTACTAACAACCAATATTTTCTTTTAAATACTACATCATACTGTAATGTTTCTATAATTGAACACATATCTCCGAGTTATAAAATAAGCGTGTATTCAATTTGTTGGTACCGTCGGTAGAACTGTTTATATATAGACGCATTGTAGGTTGCACAATGGCATCGCCATTTTTATCCCACGCATAAAAGTGCGAAAAAATAAGCGCACCATTTAGACACGCGAAAAGCATTTAAAAAGCAGCAAATCGTAGTTGTAACGGAATCCAGAACAAGGCTCGTACAAATCCCCGATAGGAGATAAATGGAGAAAGACAAAAATAAGACCATTTATCGATTTTCCCTGAATGTCATTGATATTCGCTTCGAGGCATTACGCACGCCCTAAAATGTATCATTGGCTCAAAATATCTAAGGGTTATTACTACAGTAAGATAATTAAATCATCCCAGAATAAGTTTTATAAACATTTTTAAACATCGACCCGACCGCAACCGGAAATCAACCGTCCATTTCCATCCCGTTTTCTTATTCATTCCCCTTTATTCCGTCAAACAAAAACGTGGCCCTGGTTGGTAAGAGCGGCATCCGGCGAAAATGGTCGCCGGAGTTTGGGAAAACCGTAACACCGCGGCACTGCTAATTTAACGCGCTCGCATTCCAGTTATTCTAATAATTCCAAACAGTACGACTCGCAATGACGGCAATTCATTAGCGCTGGCTCGCTCGATGCATTTCTGCGCCGCGCAGCTGGTAAACGACACACCGGACATGAAAATGTAATCCACTCTCGGAATTCCAGCGACTCGACAAATATGTCGTATGTGCCAATCTCGTCCGGCGAGCTGCTACCTGTTAATCCCACCGAGCTTGTCGCCAACGGAACCGATTGATCGTCGCCAACGTCGCCGATTCGTGGAGATCGGGCGACACTTTGCTATCAATACCGGCGTCGTTATCAACGGGGGCCTGCGCACGCTCTGCCGTATGTAGACCGAGTACCCGGCGAATCCGGTCGCGTGTTTAGAATAAGCCGCATTCCGGCCGGAGTGCGCATAGTTACACGATCGCCGAGGACTTGCACTCCGGGTGACGTCCTTCGGTTAATGGAGATTCGATCGCGATGCTGAGATAGGAAATAATTCGTCCGCAACCGTTGATATTTAAGATCGAGTGAATTGTTGGGTTCGTACGGTCAAATGTCGGGGTATTGTTTTGTTAAAGGGGAAGTGACGTCGAGGGATCTTTCGGGGATAATTTGATGCATCTAGAATGGAGATATAGTTGAAAATTGTATCGTTAAGTTGTAGGAATGTTGTTTAGTCTTGATGAGATGAAGTAAAAGCGGAGAAATTTGCTTAATGTTGAAATAGATGGTCAAGTAATGAGATGTAGAGGTAACTGTTGGTAAGTGACCATTGGTCCAGTCCTGGGATGAAACACCAATAGGATGAGACACGGTACAGATATCATATATGAATGAATATAAATGAGAAATATTGTAAAGATATAAAAAATTACATTTCAATAAGAAATAAATATATCGTGTTAATAGTTGTAGGACAGTTTAATGCAGGTATTACACCAAACTTTCCAGTACATAGTTAATATAAATAAGTATCGAAACTGGTCAGATTGCCAACAGTTGTATGCCAGTACCTGTGCCTGCTTCTTCCCGATTCTCAGTACTGGCATCACACCGGTGATGTTAAACTAGCGGATAAGATGTAGGTAAATCATACACTGAGAAAAGAAAATATCAATTTTTAATAAAAACTTTAATAGATTGTCATTATATTCGTAGAATATTAATATATGGTAAACTAAACCATCAAAATTTATTATTACAGAACAACTTAAATTTGTCCACCTATTTCAAATTAGCAACGATAAACTTTTCTTGAAACAATTTTTGCACAAAACTAACCATCAGATTTGTGCCCATTAACTTTTTGATGCTCGGATAGGAAATTTGTTTTAAACTTGTGAAATAATTGCATAAATTAGGGAAACTAAATTTATCAGCATTCACCGCCTTGCTTACGTTAAACGTTGAAATATTTCGTACGTTACTTCTCTCGGCGCGAGTACCGGCAGATTTGCATCGGCAATTGTCATCGCTTGACCGCCGTTCCCCGGGGAAAAGAAATCGGCCATAATCCGGATTCGGCGTTATCCCCTTGAAAATAATAAATGACGACCGTTGGGCATTAGAGGGGGCCGGCTGATTATTCATAATTATTACCGGTCCCCCGGCACGATCATTAACGATGATCGTCCGGACTATTTATTCGGATTGGAAGCGCGGATCCTTGCGCCTTGATGGTCCCCGCATTAGCGACATTCTCTCACGTCCCGAGCACCCGTGTCTTTCCCCGTGTCTTTCCCCGTACCTTGGGACATCGACGAATGCGAGCCGCAGCGGCGAGATTACGGTCCACGAGAGGCATCCGCGACGGGGAGAGAGAAACATTTGTATCCCGCGCGGGGAATGAAAAAAGGAGGCGCAAGAGGCGCGTATCTCACGGGTGACGTTAAATACGCGAGGAACAAGAATCCCACGTGATAGGGGGAGCCCGGCCACCGATACATATGTTATTGGCCTGCTCGGTTAGAGGCAACCGTTGGTTGGTCCGTGCCCGCTGGTTCGTTGACTCCGTGACGGCTAGATGACAAATTCTTGGAACGGAGCCGGGACCGGTCGTTGGCGCGAAGCGACCCTTCGATAGGGAGATCGCTCCGTAGGTGTTAATCATTCGACTAAAGTGGGCACCATCATCGGCCTCCTTCGACTCTCGGCATACTCACCGGGATAATGCGCCAATATTACGACCCGGGACGCGTGTTTATGGCTCAATCATCCACGTGGGAAGATCGCGTCCCGACACTGGCCGTCGTTGTCTAATACGCCTTTCGGCTAGGGAAAATTATAGCGGGCCAGCTTGGGTTGCGCCGCGGAAAATTGACCCAAGTTTCGTCCCAGCTGGAGCCGATCGAAATTGGGCTTGGTGGCCACCAGGCCAATAGATGTTGGATCCTAGGACGGGTGTGTACTTGGTAGGGTAATAATAATCGGTGGTATAAGTGGCTGGTTGGAGAAGACGCGGATATTTTGGTGGTAACGCGTCACGCTAATGGATAGCGATGGCCGATTCGTTTTGTCCAGCATTGTTGCATTAAGGACGATTTTCCAAAAACGGTCCGTATCTGCGGGACCGATCGCGTAGGTTCAAACGGTCCCGGGCAGGATCGATCTCGTTGACGTGTTTGGGACTCTAGCCTAGACGAGGACCATTAATCTTCGTCAAGCGTGGTCCCGGGCGGCCGTGAAGTTTGACGCGACCGCGAATTGGACGGGGGGGTCCGGCGCCCCGGACCGGGACCACCTCTCGGAACAGCTCTCTCGGACCACCGAGCATGCCGGGAAAAGTAATGTGGGTAATTTTCGAGGGCCTCCCGCGGCGGGAAAGGCGCGCTTTCCTCTTGGAATGTTCCGCGCGCGCTCCCTGAGAACGGAGGAGCGTGAGGGTCGGGAAGAAGGAACGGGAGGAAAGGAGGAGGAGGAGGAGGAGGAGGAGGAGGGCGATAAAGATGGCGCGGTGGTTTGCGTCGTTATAGCTTGCGCGTTCCCGTTGTTCCCAGTGGTTTTGCTGCATAGTCGAGAGCCGGCCGGCAGGCCGGGCCTCCGCGCTCCAAAAGAGCATCCGCGCGTCTCGGTTAGTCATTGGCTCCCCCTCGGCCGGTCCGCTCCGGCCGTTCGGGTGCCCGATCCCGCGGTATTCCACATAAATACACAAATACCCTCGCGCGGGCACACACGCACGCCGGGGCCCCGGACCGCATTCCAGACCCTTCGCCCCGTCTCGCTCCCTCCGCTTCGCGGCCTCTCTCCGTCTCCTCGCCTCGGCGTCTTTGGCCCCACCGCCCCACCGCTGCCATTTCTGCATACTACGCGCTCCTCTTCGCCCGCTCCCTCCCTTTGTCTCGTGGAAGAACTGGTCCATCTTCGGGGCCTCTACCGGGCGGCGCCACTGTGCAAGTACCAGTACGCATTCCCACGTCGGCCCCTCCCGCCGAAACTCCATTCTCTCTCTCTCTCTCTCTCTCTCTCTCTCTTTCTCTCTCCCGCTCGCTCGCTCGCTCGCTCGTCTTTGTGTCCCGCACGCACATACACGCTCCACCGACGAGCAGAAATATTTTGTTTACCTCGCTCCCAGTTCTTTGAATCCGCGCTGCGGCAACGCAACTCCGGCCTTGCATCCACGCCTCTCCACCGCCAGCTCCCCTCCCCACTCGCTCGCTCCCTCTTTATCTCCCTCTATCTGTCCATCTATCTATCCCTTTCTCTATCTATCTCTCTCTCTCTCTCTCCTTTTTGCGCGAGGCCGTTTCTTCGCCTCTTTCTTTTCACCGTCGGGTTCTCGCGCTCTCGGTTTCTTGCCTCCCTCTTGCACCGCGCTCTCGCGCAGCGGGAGCCTTTCTCAATCGGGCCGACGGTTCCTCGGATTGCCCCTCGTTTCGCCCCTCGTTTTGCTGGGCCCCCCCACCCCTCCGCCCATCCGCGTCCCGCTGCTTCATCACCGACCAGTTTCGTGAGTGCTTACTCGACTGTAGATACGACACGCGGTTTCTGTCTCCTCGCAAATAGCTTCTCTTCTCTCGGCTGCGTACCGAGAGCACTGCCCTTTGGACGAGAGAGAGCGAGAGAGAGTAGGCGAGCGAGACACGGCCGACGGAAGGCGGCAAACCGAGGGGCAAGGGGCGAGCGAGACCGCGCGAGGGGGCAAAGGGGGCGCCATGCATCATCGGCGGAGAAACACCAAGAAACAAGAGGGACTTAATCTGCTCGCGAGTTACTCTCGGGCCGGCTCTCGCATGGTAACGATCTCATTCGCGTGATGAGCATTTTTTTGGTCAGGGCCCTCCACGAAGGGAGGGAGGGGGGCGGGGGGGGGTCTCGCGCGCCCGCTACCGCGCGTGATTGATTTTCGCGTTCAGTTTTCAGCGTTCGATCGGCCCGCGTGATTAATGCGGGCCAATTAAAATTCCCCTATGATCCCCCGGGTTGGCCGGCCCCGGCCCCGCTGTAAATAATCTCGCCCGGATTATTTCATTGAGCCTAACTGTACAGCGGGCTGAATGGCCATCGCCGCGCTGATAAACAGATTACCGTAGGAATACAAACAAAAAATGACCCGAAACAACATTCTTACCTAATGGCCGTCCCTGGAGCCTTGATTAATCGCAGCGCCCAATCGTCGATCAATTTTCGACCATCCACCTCCGTGGGAGGGGTGGGGGGGCCCCTCTCGATAACGCCGTGACCTTTCTCTCGGGGGTCAAAATCCGGCTTCCTCTGTCGCAACTCGGGCTCCACCGCCCGGTTGGTATCTGGCAACGAGATAATTTTGTTTCCCGGCCGGTTCCTCGAAAATGGCCCGATAGCGCGGCGCCTTATCAGCTCCGGGGGAAACTCGACATTCTCACACGCCTCGCCCCGAATTTCTCAAATTCAAACGGCCCGCCGCCCCGAGTCGTGCGTCCTCCCGTCTTGCCCCCTGTCTCCCTATCCCCCCCCTCTCTCTCTTTTCTTTCCTCCGCCTCCTTTTTCTCCGCTTCTTTATCCTTCTCCCTTTCCTTCCTCTTTTTTTTCTCGCTCTCGAACGGGCGCGCGGGCACACACACACACACACACACATGTACAAAGAGAGCCACGTATAAATGTATACCTGTCCAACTATCTAAATGCCCGTGAGCGTTGGCGCGCTGCGCGTTGTAATCGTGAGAGTAAACGCTCTGCGCCTCTAACTATGCGCGCTCCTGCCGTCTCCTCGCCGCGCTTTCGCCCGGGTCCCCCGGCATCCTGCCGAAATTCCCCGAGCAACAACAACACACGGGCGTGGAGCGAGATGGAGTAAAAGAGAGAGAGAGAGAGAGGGATGGAGAGGGCCTAAAGATATATAGCAGGGAGCAACAAATGAGGTCCTTCCGAGAATCGGGCCACCGACACAGCGCTCGCGGACGGAGAGGGTGAGAACCACCCTGATCTCTTTAGCGATGCCTTTCAACCTTTTCTCGTTACTTCCCCTCCTTTTCTACCACCACCCCCTCCTCCCTCCGTCAAATTAATATTTGTACTTGCGTTGCGATTGTATTTCGTGATGGTATTTGGTAATTTGACTGAGCAACTTTTTTTTTTTCTCCCGTTTTTGCCACTCCTCTTCGGCAGTTTAGGGGATTAGGATGAGACGATGCTCTCGATCCGAATTTCGAATCCATTCCTTTGCTCGGATGGCATGTTAGTTTTATTGAATGAAACATTTTTAAAATTGAATATATAAGAAAGACGGTTTGTTAACATTTGGAAGGTGAAATTAATGAAACAAAAAGGAATAATATTGTTTATTTAAATCCAAAGGGATATAATTCAAAACAAAAACAAAGCCGTTTACATTTTGTGTTTTTAAAACATGTTCGTTTTTCATAGACATTTTTTTTATTTCGTCGATTTGTTCTGGCTCTGTATTGGGCAAGTACTGGCACCAGTACCGTGCCTTTACTGGCCCGGTAAAACTTCTACTGGGAATTTGTGTTCCAACTTTTTTCTAAATGTATATACATTTTATGTAAACTTTCAAATGAGGTATATGGTCTTTTGTTATAGAAATTATCATTTACAATAATAATTATTATTTTGCTGTTAAATTGTCAGATCACGAATAAGAGTCTTTTTCAGCTAATTACATTATGACCGGCTTTATTTTATTGGATACTAATCGTTCTCTATCAATTGATTATACATTTTTATTGGATATTAAATTATAACTGAATTGTTATTTATTGTTTTTGTAAATGAATTAAGAGAGTTTTACAGATAATGAAATTTATTAACGTTAATATGATGAAACAATAATTTACCAGTACAGTAAATATATTTTACTTTGCGCAAGGCAACGACAACTAATATTTTGTATTCGATTTTATCTATTAATTAATGATTCGACGCATAATTTCGAGTCATTCATAAATAACCATTTTAAAGTCTAACAATGATGCGACAGAATCGTCATAATGGGGGTCCAACAATTCATTTCGAAAATTAAGAAACTACTTCATTCATTATTTTGGAGGTTTTTTTTTTCCTTTTTCACTTTCTCTTAAAGAATGGCCAAACAGGAAACGTCAAATTTAAATGAAAAACTAACTAGTCGTCTAAATAAACGAGACTGGACTGTAAATAAAAAGGCCGACCAATTGTTCCGTTATTATTTGGACGCAAACATTCCTGGCGTGTTTCTGGTCCTTTTCCAGTCGACTTCAAAGAAGTCGCGCGCAATTCAGAAAAATTTTAAAATAAATACGGTCGATTTGTGTGGAAATTTGTAGACGATAAATTACAGCTAAAGAGTGCCAGTCGAATAAATATAAATCAGGTTAATTGAACATGTGTGCGCTTGTAAATACCTAGAATTCATCAGCTTTCATTAATAAAGTCCTCGCTTACGGGTTTTATCAAGTTAATAAAATGAAGGGAAAATACATTTCTTTGTATTAATTTGCACCGTTGAATATTTTTGATAAATTTTTTTTTTGAGTTTCGTATTTTCTTTGTTGCTTTTATCATTTTGCCGATCTTGGGTTAAGATAAAAAAGTATCCATCTTTTTTTTTTTATTCACTTTAATTTAAAAATAATACACGTATCTTTCCTTTCTTCTTTGATAAGTATTCTAATCTGTCATCGTTGAATCTATTTAAATGAAATATTTAAATAAACGAGGACGGTAAGTTCAAAACAAATAACGCGTATCACAATGCAACATGTGTGGTCCTGAAAATTTAAATTTGACAGATATATTAAAGAAATTATCGGGAAATTCTTCTAAATATATTTTAACGATAAAACAAATTTTTGTTTCTGTCACCAGTTCTTTTGATTATTATTTTTACTTCCATTATAATTGTACGATTCGTAAATACACGATTTTTTTTACCAATTATTGTTGAAGTATACACACAATGTATTTTATATTTTGCATGAAGTTAAAGAAATGATGATAACTATTTTAGACATTTTATCTTCGTTCTACTGAATCCAATATTAAAATCTATTCTTGAAAATAAAAATATTTATAGAAAATAAACGCTCCTTCCGATTCTTTTTCTGCATAATTTCTGTAGCTGTATAATTTACCGCAATTGTCTACGTATAAAAGGTTTCCAACAAAATTTCCTTAATGCAAAGTTAATTCCCACTTAATTAAGTTGAAGTAAACATTGTAATAATCGAAATAATTAAATATACCTTCTGCATTCATCAAGCAACTAAATAAATATATATTTGTTTTTATTAGAATTATCTCTTTAAACACAAAATGTTTAAATATTTTTAATATGATATATAAAATAATTAACATTAAAAAAAAGGACCTTTTTCCCAGTGGCCTTTCATCATTAAGTAACATTCTGTTCCTTACGAAACAGCCTTATTTCAATAAAAACACAGTAATAATATTTACTATTAAATTTTTCATAATTCATATTTTAGTTTACTTTTGAAATTCGGTGTGCCTAATAAGAAGTGTGAACATTATTTACTCAACTCATACTATTTCATAACTTTTCATTCAGTTTTAAACATTATTTGAATGAATCATTTTAAATATATATATATATATATATATATATATATATATATGATAAGATAACACTACATAGTATATTACACTAAGATAACTTTACTAATATTACATCAAAGCTCACAAAAAAATTTGTAAGAATGACCGCGTTAGAATGTGGTAAACATGTGTAAATCTAATTGACAAAAATTATATCTATCTTTATCTACGAGTTCTAGTATTTTCTTTCAGAAATGATGTTAAGTTTAACACGTATTCTCTTCATTCATATTTACAAATTCTTAGTGTGAAAGTGTAGTTTAGATATGATGTAAGAAAGAATAATAACATTTAAAATCATTCCTTTGTTATTATATCTGTTTGATGATAAATATATTTATAAAATTACTGTATTTTAAACCGAGAGTCATATATTTAGTTAAAAATTATAATTTTTGAAAATTATAATTAACAAAAATATATTTTTCTAGCTTGATGTCTAGACTGAAAAAAAATTTGAATGCATTCAACTAGATGGTATATTTATATAGTTCAGTTTAATTCGACATTTTGTTCAGTAATTGAATTCAATAAAACGACAATCGGTACACTGAGAAAAATATGACTTAGTAACATTGTTGGTAAACTGGTCATATACTTGAAAAATGGTAAAATTACTATCTTAAGTTAGGAAAAAGAATCAGTTTGTTGACAATTATTCTTTGAATATCAAAAAGTCAGCTATATATGTCAAAATGCTGACAATTTTTAATAACATAGGATAGTAATTTTTGAAAATTTTCCAGTATATAACCAGTTCACTAATAATTTAACTAATTTTTAGTAGTAATTTTTCTCCTTTTAGCAACATCGAGTTTATGAAAAAAAGATTGTAAAAAATCATTAAATAAACTATTTTTCTGTATCTAATATATATTATAGAGTTATTGAACTCAAAAATTATTTTATTTATATTAATAAAATGAATTCTGTTAAATTATAAATAACGCTGGACATGTTTAACTCAGAAAACGAGTCGACTAAACTTGGCACTTTTTACAGTGTTGTTTTACGCTCGAATAATTAGCCGGTCGTGTCTTGGTTTGTTTAACGAATGGAAAATCCGAGTGAAAGTGAAAAAAATAAAAGAAGAAGATGGAAAAGGAGAAGAAAAATTAGTTTGCTGTGAAACGTCATTTCACGAGGGGTCAACCTGGGCTAAGCATCCCTTTGCCGAGGGGCGCATTGGACCCGCTGGCGCCAACGCCACGGCCCCCCCCCTGCCCCCTCCACCCTCCCTGCCTACCCCCGCGCCCCTCCCCGTCTCCGGGCGTCTGGCATTCTACGTTTTCTGTGAATGACTGAATCGGGCGTTCGCGTTCGAGCCTCTTTCAAACGGCTCGACATCTCGCCGTGGAGCGAGACGCGCGAGAAGGAGCGAGACCGAGCGAGCGACAAAAGAGAGCGCGCCAAGGAGAGGCGTCCAGACGTAGACGCGCGCGTTCTTTCGCGCGCGGCACTCGAGAGCACCTTAATTGGGCCAGGAATCTATCCCGAGAAAAGGCCTCAAAAAATATCATCGAATTCCAATGGAGATTTAGTCCCGTTCGCGGGCAACCATTCGCAGAATATAATTTAACTTTTAAAATGCAAATCGAGACAAAAAACGGACGTTTAATCAACCGGCATCGATCGATGGGGATTTTGTTCTTTTTTTTTTTTCTTTTTTGCCTTTCTTTCTTCCTTTCTTTCCTTTTCCTTTTTCATCGCTTCCCTTTTGGTCCTCTTTTTGCGCGCCGCATCATTGTTGCGTTAGAGTAAATGAAATTCTCATTTCAACATTGACGCGAGCGCGTGAAACAGCGCTCATTTCCCATTAAGAGGTTTTCATTAAATCATAAATTCATCCTCGCACATTTTGCGATGAATGAATATTTTTATCTCCTTGTCAGTTTACATGTTGACATCGAAGAGATTAACATGATAGATTGCGCCTTGCGGTATTGTTTACAAACTGTTATAAATTAACGTTTTTTTTCTTCTTCTTTTCACATTCGCGTGGTATTTTGATTAACGAAACAAAATTTTGCTTGGTATAAAATGAACGAAAAAAAAAAAATGGTGATCTTTCCATTTCATCTTTTTCATGATAAAATTTCAATTTCAGAGATGGAAAATGATAAAAGGCTCCTATGAATACTTATATAAATTCTATTATGTAAAAGATAAAAGAATTCTTTTATTGTCGCGGTGTAATTGCGGATAATTGAAATGGAGCGAGAAATAGTTGAGGTTTATTTTATAAGTCAATCAATTCCGATTAAATATTTCAACTCTTAATTTCACCCAGGCTAACAAACTAATTAATAATATCGTAGGTTTTATCTACTTTTTTCTACTTGGTATTATATATAGCAGTTATGAATAAACTCGCCAGCAAAGAAACGACATCAACTTTGCAAAGAAAAAAAAATTCCAATAAAGCCGAAAATACCTTATTGCCCCCTGATTTCAAAGATTGCCTCAATCAGCCCCAGAATCGTTTCGCGTGAAATTCCGAGCGAGTCTTCGGGCCCGGTTCTTAATAATAACGTTAGAATTCGGCGACGGCATCAAAAGCCGCGTGGAATTTTTAATGATTCAATTTGTTAACGTTTATTTTTGTTGGCGCTGCGCCCGCGTCGATTGCAATTAACTATGCATTAAAAATGCGATTGAACCTCGACGAAGGGCCGTCGGAGAGGAGGTGGTTGGGGGGGGGGGGGGGGGA
>JABFPN010005240.1:0-13530 GCA_022817305.1 Leptoteleia sp. ZL-2020 | reverse complement strand
CATCGATATTCAGTTATTAATGGTTAAACAGCGAACCGGATATAGGAACATTTCCGCTGAAAATGGGGAAGAAATTTCGCTGAAAATGGGAGCACGTTGAAAATGGGAAGGCTGAAAATGGGAGCGTCGAGTGTAATTAAACCTATACACAAATTGATTTGTTTTGTTGGATTATTCATTCTGGAACAATTTCTTAAATTAAAAATGATGCACTTATATGAACCAAATTGTCTGTCCTTATTTAACTTTAGAAATTGTTTAAACTGGAACATACCATATATTTTAGTGGTGGAAACTAGTAGAAAAAGTCGTCCACCTTAGAAATATAAAATTTAAGAGAAACGAAACTAATGGCGCGAAATTTGAATTTTGGTATTGACACAAAATAATATTCTTTCAAATTTAATTTATTTAAAATATAAATTACTTCATTCATTAATCATTTAATAATTTAAATATAATTATTAAATATTATTTATCATAATTTTCAGGATAAATAAAAGAATAGATCTTTAGAAAAGCAAATTTATTATATTTTTCAGTAACAGAAAGGTTACAATAAATATCATATATCTTTATGTAACTATTTGGTAAAATAAAATATCTTTTTTTTTAGTCAAATATTTTGTGATAAAATAAACATCTTGATTGTCTCGTAATCAATAAAATATAATAAATACTTTGGTATATAAAAGAAAATGTAATGAAAATTTCATTAATGATTAAGGTGAAACATCAGTCGTTTATGACTAGATTAGTGCATTTTTAGATATTTTCACAAAATGTGAAAAAAAAACAATTTTCAAAAGTTAAGCTATATTACATGCTGTTTTTATAGTAATGTAGTTTTCCCGTGTTAAAAATTAAAATTTTTAGTACTAATTCATGTAATGAAAATAAATTAAAACACACCAATTCTGTGGCTATAGCACAGCGGTTTCATCTTAAATAATTATTTTTAGTGATTTTAAATTTAAGATAATATGCAAGAGCTGCTGTCGTGGAATTAGTAGACGTGTTCCAAAATTAACTAATAGTACTGCGTTAGTGAGACAAACATGTCATTTTTAATAAACCCGTGTTTTTTAAAACCAAAATTTGATTAATTTATATTTTATGATATATGGACCACAATGCAACTCTATCACAAGAATAAATGTAATGATGAATATTATCAGAGAATTTTGATTATACGATTTTTTTATCGCTTGCTTGAAAGGAAGCAATATTAAATTCTTTAAGAATATTTATCAGTGGTTTAATTTTTGTGAATCAATTTTATTTTTGCATTCATAAAATTTCCTTCTGGTCCGCATATCATAAAATATAATTTAATTAAATTTTTATTATAACAGACATTACACCGTGATAGAAATCCTTGTATATCACCTTAAGAGCATGTAAAAGTGCTATGGAATTAGTGTATTTTCAATTTACAACAAAAAGTGACTGTAAACGCATATATTTTCCCATTAATTATGCAGGATGCTATTCTCGTCAAATCCAAAATAATATTGTTATAAATTGAAAATATAATAAATCCAATAAATCCAAAAGCACTTTTACATGTTCTTAAAATAATTCTTCGCTGCATGTCAAAATCGCCGTCCAGTACCTAGGATTAAATGATGACCTAAAACTTGACATAATGCAATGTAAAAATTAGAAAATATATTGTGAAACAAAGGGAGGCATGACAGCAGTCGAATTTCTGAAATGATAATTAATAAAAAATAAAATTAGAATTTGGCAAATAAAAAATATCAGACGAATTTCATACTTTTACATTACATTCTATTAAATTCTAGTGCAATTCATGTAAATGCACTGAAGAATCACCTTAAAAAGCTAGAATAAATAAAATTATATTACAACCCATATTTTATTCCATTCATTCTCTTAGATGATTGATATAAATATAAATAAATAAAACAATTGTTATAAATTATCGAGCTAGCCTTTTTTTGCCTTTCTCCTTGTACTCTCTAGTTGGTTGAACCTTTCCACACGTTATAGAATCTAAAACCCAAGCTTCTTTGACTCCTTCAGTTCCAACGACAATTCTTGCTCGTTTTATATCTTCTGTGATCACACCTCCCGCAGTTTTGATTAATTCCTTAATTATTCTTGTGGGAGGAACTGTTCTATTTTCAACATAAATTGGACCAGAAGCAATAAACAGATCCGGAACATAACAGTCACCAAAACTCTGACGATGCCTACGATTTTCCTATATAAAAAATTTAAATTTTATAAAGATTATTATAAACGAAAACAAAACAAGTTTTTTGTTTGCTTAATAGATTTCACTTCCAAACAGTGATCCTTGATCGTGGATTTTGGGCAATATTATGTGACGCTTTGAGGTTAAATGATTATAATTTGGTTTCAAATAAATAATTGTTGTATTATTTAATAATCATTACCTTAACTGCTTTTGAATAATGAGCCATTTCAAAATCTAAAGGATCCATCCACCTTCTATTCTCTAATGAACTTAAAATCCAATCCATACCGACTAACCAGCAGCCTCTTACAATTCCTCTTAACAAATTAATTGTGCGAATTCCTGTACTCACAACATGAGTTGTATATTTTGTAACTTTTTCCTCTAAACTTGCAGAGCCTAATGTCTTGATTACATATTTAATTAGGCTTTTGTCTCTATATTAAAATAATTAAAACTTGTAATTACTATTATATCAAAGAAATTACAATATTATTTCAGAAAAATTATTATAACTCATTCATAAATGTAAATAATTTATAATAATATTTATTTATTTTGAATAATAAACAATTGCGACATTACATAGAATCATAAATATATAGAAATAAGAGGAAAATAATGAATTTTATCATTCAGCAATAAATATATTTTAGATTAATTTAATACTAACTCCATTGAAAATCCAGTGGCAACAATAATCATCCTTCTCCTGGGCTTTTTAGTTATTTTCCGTCGAATAATTTTTTCCATGCAAAAGTCTTCATTTGAATTATTTTCTGAAAGAGAATCTTCACTTGATTCAACATTTTGACAAAGATTTTCCATTATTTCCACTTCAGGTGCCCTTTTCTTAATGATTATCTTTTTACTAACAACTTTTCTCACTGCCTTCGGTGCTTTTTTTGTACTTTTCTTTGCCGTATTATTTTCATCTTCGTCTGATGTTAACAATTTTTCGTCTTCATTATCAGTGTGTTTTTTATCCACTTTGTCTTTTACACGACATATACTTCCATCTGACACCTTTTCATTGAATTCGTCGTTATTAATATTCCCTTTATTAATTGAAGCGTTTACAGTGGTTTCTCTAGAAACTACACTTCTATCCCTCAAACCTTGTCGGCTTTTCACATTCTGCCTTCGGCCTTTCTTTTTGGGCACAAATAGCATAGGTGGAACAATTTCCATATCAACTGGACTCAGAGACAAAAGTCCTGAATTCTGCCGAAAAAGCTTGCGTTTTATACGACCGCTCAATGGTGTTTTAGTTTTTGGTGTCCTTGTTGTCTTCTTTGAAGAATCCACATCTGATTCGCGGAAAGAATCCGGTATAATTTCAGAATCAGTTTTCATAGATGGTTCTTCCTCGGAAGGTGAATCAATAATAACAGAGTTTAGTGTCAGTCCAAGATTAGTCATTCTTTTATAAATGCTTGGGTACCTGGAAAGATACTCACTTATAGAAAATTGGTTCAACATATAAAATAGTTAACCGTATATTTTATACTTGCATTTAAACTAGCAGAAAATGAAAGCAGAAGTTTTGTGAAAACAAAAAATATTAACTTCGAGAAACAAGCTTTTACAAGTGAAACAATTACTCTAAAATCCCATATTATACCAGTTATCTAGTATCTCAAATAAATGAATAAATAACTTAGCTAAGTTATATTATAAAATAAATGTAACAAATTAAGGATAATTCCTTAATTAATCACAAAGAAAACAAAATGCGAAATTATGTATAGTATTTATAAATAAAAAAGGAAATGTATTAACATATAGTAAAAAATAACTTATAAAGATTTTATTTCTGAATATACTTTTATAAACATAGTTTACCTATTTCTTGTTTTGTAAACAATAGTGCCATTAATTGTATTACTCATTAAATGTTCTAATTCTTCAAAGTCATTTTTGTTTTTATTCTCTACAACTCTTTTATCTGGAATGATGGTAGGTGCTTTAAATATATTCTTGTCTGAACAACAGGGTTTTGCTTTTCCCGCGACTTTACTTTTTTTCTTAATATAACTCTTCGTTTTTGGTGAAGAATCATTATTTATTTCTTCAGAATCATTTAGAACCTCTCTATCCGAAGAAGCTATTCCAATCGCATCAACCGAGGTGTTAACTTTCAATGAAGACTTTAGAGAGGAATCACTTTCTTCGCCACTGATTACTAATCTACAATTTATTTCTGGTTCTGACGTAGAATTATTTTTTGATGAATTAACATTTGTAATTTTATCTAAAGATGTGTTCACATTTAAAGAAGTTCTAACTGTATCAATGCTACTTTCAACATCTTTTAAATTTATTTGCACTTCGTTATCTAAAATCTTGCCTTCAGCTCTTGTCAGTTCCATTGAATTCAATGAATTTTCCTGCAACTTTTCTCTATTACCAAGTGCATGCTCAGAGTTTGAAGGCATTGTTTCAAGAAAAGTTGAAGAAAGTAAAGATTTATTCAATGATTTCCCATCATTTTGAAGCTTTGATTTCTTTTTCCTTAAAAATCTATTGAACTTGGAATTGCAACTTAAAATTGGACTGCTTGGCACTTCCTTGTTTTCCTCATCTGTACAACAATCATTATTTTTGTCTTTTAGTGGCTTTTTAGGAGGTGAATTTGGTTCTTGGAATGATTCTTGACGCTCATTTTCTTTAGTAAAAAGTCGTCTTTTCAAACTACTAGATTTACGTGAATTAGTTAATTTTGGAGTATTTGATAAAGAATTTTCAGACACAGATGCATTGGATTTTAAAAGAATTGTACTTTTTGTACAGTTTTTACTCTTATCTAACATGGATATTTCTATTATATTATTTCTTGAGTCACTCTGGCTATCAGTTTTAGATCCAGAATTAGCATGAACCAAAGCATTTTTAGTTTTCAACAAGAGTTCTGCATCTTGTAATTGTTTTGTTTTGTTCAGAATTTCATTTTTTAGTTTTGTTATATTTTCAATTTCTATTTTATTAATGTCCGTCAATACCACATTCATTTCTTTCAGATTTAAGTGTGTATAATTAGATATATCTGTAAAAAAGTTTTTAAATGTACATAATTAAAGGACGTGTATATTTGTGCATTAAATAGAACTATGTAATAATTATAAAAAAGTAAATTCATGTCACATATCAATAAAGATCTCATTTATGTTTAATTTACATATTACATTGTGTACAAAATTTTAACATAATTTTTAATGTTTACTTTCAAATTTTGCACATATTTAACTTCATATTTAGGTGAAACATTTGTTTTTAAAAAATGTACCTTTATTCTTTCCATTATCTGGCACTTTTTTTTGCTCTGACAAATCCCTATCACTATTTGTTTTGTTTGCACTTTTGTCAAGTGATGTAGAAGTGCAATTCTTTTCAGATTCTGAAGAACTTGATGTAAAACTGAGGTTAACATGCAACGAACTTCTACGATTAACAAACTCATCACCAATCTCACTATTCAAGGTACGTTTTTTACGCAAAAAACATTTTGCTTTCGTTTTTGAATTCATTTTATTTTATATTTACTTATGTTTAAAAATATTCTTAAAACTTTAAGAACTTATCATGCACATATATGTATATATACATTACGTCACGCATAACGTTCCTCATGTTTGGACAAGTTTTCAGGGACGGATTAAGTGTTTGAAAACCTACGTCAAGTTCTTGTAAACAAAAAGATTAATTTTTATGAAGGTGTAAATAATTAAATAAATCAGAAAAAAATCTTTTTATTATTTAACAAATTGATAGCCGATATACAAAATATATCTGAAATAAAAAGAAATCACAATTGAGAGATTCAAATACTGTTCTTTTGAAATTTGTCATCGGTAACTTTTTTTGTTCAATTTGTTAAAAAATGGCAAAGTCTTAATTAATATTACAAAGTGTCCCAATGTGTAACCTAACAGAGCACCAGAAACACAGGGAATAGGCCACTCTTGCCACGGTCGATCCCAATCTAAAGGAATTACAATTGCACCTAGCCATGCGCCCAAAATTGTTGCTTTCACATTTGTCCTGTAAAATAGAAAAAGAGTTCAATAAGATTTTTTTATCATATTAATACTAATAGTCAACTTTAGGTGTAATGAAATTGCATTCAGAGTAATATTAAAATTTTTGAGCACTACATTCCTTACTTGTAAATGTATACTTATAAACATTAAATTAAACTTTAATACTATGAAATTTTATATTCAAATAATTCCATTTAAAATAATATGTACCCTTGTGGAAAAGATTGCTGAAAAATGCTGAAAAACTGCTAAAATTGGGACTTTTCAGCATTTTTTCAGTTCTTTTCAACATTTTTTAACAAATTATTTCCACCAGAGTATATATATTATATTAACAAAATAAAACAGAATTGAAAATTAGAGTCTTTCATATTTTAATTTAAATAAAGTTGATAAAGAAATTAATTATACTGTATTTTATTTATTCGTTTGTTGTTAAATTACCTCACAGCGTCCACAAATAAATTATTGGTCAATGTTTGAGAGCCAACTAAAACAGCCAGAGCATCGTCAACTCCTAGATACAAGCTAGCAGATATAAAAGTGAGCGTTGTCATGGTCAAGGACAGCATCATTGTTTCTTCATGATGGGTCATCAAAGGTGCCCCAAAAAGTACAATAACAATAAAATAAATACCAGTGAGCATGAGAGCAACTGCAAAGAACTTTGTGATGTCTTTCACTGGATTTGCCCAAATTTTTTTACTTTTGGAAGGAATTCGAGCATTATGAGTCTCGAGCATAATCTGATCCGTTTGTAACTTGGAGAAGCATAGTTTAACTACTTCGGCAAATATTAATAATAGAAGTACGGGGATGAATTTGTATGATCCAACATTGTACCAGTTATCATTAATGTAAAGTAATATCAAAATTGCAGGCAAATAAATGCATGTAAATGAGCAGTAGAAAAGTAATAAACGTTGACTAGGAGTTGTGCTGATATTCATGTTTCCGTATGAAAATTAATCTGAAAATAACAAACCTTTATAAGTGTCATTTTGTCAACAAAATTTCTAGCAAATAGAATTAAATGTATTGGTGATTCTTGAACAATTTTTTTTTCGTTTAATATAAAATATTTTATTATGAACATTATAAATCACACATCTATAAGGTTTATTTAAAAGATTTACTTAAACATTCTTTTATTTTATAATTCTGTGACTATAAGTATGCTATAACTTTATTTTTATTATTTATAACTATATAAATATATAATTAAACAAATAATATTAATATATAAACAAGTTTTTTATTCAACTTTATATAAAATAATAGTCATAAAGTTGTGTTATAAATAAAATAAATTTCTGCACTTATACTTTTTAATTTTAAAAAGTAATAGGTAGCAATTAAAACCTAACCTTAAAACAAAGATAAGTTAGATTTTTAGTCTTATTATGAATTGATAAACGTCCTTCAGATAAGTTATATTACACTTACCTGTTAAACAAATCGTGCGAGCACACATTTTACGTTTACAATTATACATTTGACAGCTTCATTTAATACTTGGAAAATCCTCACAAATACGAGCGCTCATTCTACTCTAGTGGCAGCGGGAGAAAACTTCAAAATTTCATATATAGTTCTAGTAGGTTGATAAAAAAATATTTGTTCTACGATATTTTATAAATCCCATTATGTATATAAAAACGTTCGTTACATTTATATATAGCTTCTCAACTAAGAATATCGTCAGATGATGTATGGATGATAAAGGAATAAGATTTTATACAGAACCCAATTTCTTAAAAATATGTTAAATCGTGTATGATACTGTTTAAGTTCTTAGATATGATCATTACTATGATAGGAATGTGTATAAGGATTATAAGAATATATTATTAATAGAATAAAAAGAAAATATTTTTGTCAAAAATTTGTATTTTATAGTTTCAAAAATGAGCAATCGTTCGATTAATATTACAATAAAAAATTGTCCAAAAATGATTAATATTTTACAAACCAACATTTATACATTTTCGTATAATAATAATCGTAAAATGTTCTCATGTATTCAATTACAGCTCAGAAATAATCATGAGAGCTTTGTTTAACAACAACAATATAAAGCATTTTGCTAAAATATTTAATCAAATTTATAATTCCTATATATTTCTTGAAACATGTCGCGACAGTTAATCCTGACTCCAAGTTTTGCACATAGCAGAAAAACTCCGGACAATTTCCTGTGCAAACTGTAAATTTCTTCGGGTGGTGGACATAATCTGTGATGAATAATAGTTGGAACAAGTGCGGTGATTCTAAAAAAAATTTAAAAATATATTTAATTAATACATTATATATTTGTACTTAATATTATTAAGTGATTGAAATTTAAATATCGTATTTTAAAATAAAAGTAAAGTGATAAAATATTAATTACCGTTTTGTTACATCTTGACCGCCAAAATTAAAGTACTTGTTTTTTTTATCAAAAACCTGACCCAGAATCATAACAGCATCAATATGAGCTTCTTCCATAAGCTAAAATAATAATAATAAATTGAAACTTAATATTTCTATATGAAAATTGATAATTTATTCCTGACCAATAAAAAAATAATAAATTATTACCTTGGATTCATAGCCTGTTAAAAAACCCATTTCACGTGACAAATGTAAAACACTTTTTCTATCACCTTCTCCCGCAGCATTGATCATTATTATATATTTATCCATAAAGGACTTTTCATAACTACGACATGCGCCAAAATCGAGTAAAACCAACTAAAAATGTAATGTTTAGTTTAATTATAATTATTAAAGGCTTAAATTATTATAAAGAACCTAATTACACTTCATATATTTGCTTTATTGCATAATTGTAAGTGGACTAAAAAGATATTATAAATTATATTATATAATTTCAAACGTAGATATATTACCTGCTTAGTCTCAGGATTATAAAAGAAATTGGACCAGTTGGGATCGGTTTGCATGTATCGAAATACAAAAAGTTCCTTTAAACAAAGTTGCATGATCATTATACATATATGTTCACGTGTTTCCATGTCCATGTCAACACACTTGTCTACTGGTATACCATCTATTAATTCTGTCGTGAATACTTGCTTTGAACAAAGCTCATCTAAACAATTGGAGTTAAATTTTAAAATTAATTATTAACTAATAATGCAAAAAATCTATACGTATTAAACAAGAAAAATATTTTAATTCTTATATCTTGCCTATAACTTCAGGAACATAATATTCTTTGTAAGGTTTTACAAGTTCTCGATATTTTTTGGTACATTCAGCTTCTCTTTTATAATCAACTTCCCACGCAAGTTCTCGTTTAGCTACATCAACAACGTTGTCTATGAACATTCCCTCAGGAAATATGTTCGCAACCTATAAATTTTTTTCCCTCTTTTTAATTATTACTTTATTAATTTATGTACAAAAAGTACAATTTACAATCAGTTCATTATTATAATTAAAAGAATGTTCACCTTTAAAACGCCAACTAAGTTAGCAATGTCACTTTGAATACCATCTGCAACCCCGGGATACTGAATTTTAATGGCAATTGGTTTTCCATCCAATAATGTCGCATGATGGACTTGTCCTACGATTTCAGTAATTTTATTTTGTATATATAATTAACATTTAATCATATTAAATTCAATGGTAAAAAATGTATAAACTCGACATTTTTACCTATGGACGCAGCTGCAAAAGGTTTTTCATCAAAAGTTGATAATTTACTTCTCCATTCTGGTCCTAATTCCTTTACTAAAACTTCCTGTAATTATACTTTGTAAGTAAATAAAACAGTGAACTGCTAAAATTTTGAATCATAATGGTATATCATTTATAACTAATCTTTTGTTTTATAATTTTAATTCATAAAGAATACATTTAAATATGAAAAGAAAAAAACTTATTGAATAAAAAGAAATTTCAAATGATATTTTTATAATACACAAACCTCTACTTGCCATTTTGGCATAAAATCAGCGCTTTGTCTAACTCGTTCAAACACTTTTTGCAATTCTGGACTTATAACATTGCTGTCTTGAATACTTAAAATTTGACCAATTTTTAAAGCAGCACCTAAAATAAAAATTATTACAATTAAACCATGTGTAACGTCCAGTTTTTTCTGTGTAAAAATATATATATATTTTTTGTATTAATAAATAAGTGTACCTCGAACTTTACATAAAGTTGAAACAATTCTTTCAGCGTTTGCTTTACTTAAAAAAGCATTATCTAAAGTCTTTCCTAACGAAGAGTCTTGGATACGAAGAGTTTTCCTGGTGAATTCAGCCACAGCTCCAATTCCAAGGCCGAATCCCAAACCTGCAAAACTTGCCATTCTTCCAACTCTGGAAGCTGGAACTTTACGTTCTCTCGCATTTGGTGATAACTTTAATTCAAAAATAAATACTTATTTTAAATATCTATTATTTTTATATTTTATATTATATTTTTATATAATATTATTTTTATATTACAGTTTTATTTAAAAAAGATCAAATTTATTAATTTGTATAGACTAGCTGTGGATGTATAGATCAAAATGCTTTTTAAATTAACACAATAAAAATGAGGTCTAAATTAATTTACTTTTTGACGAGGTTTTGCTGTTGGTTTGACAGGAATTGGCTTTGAATCATTTTCTTTTTCATCTATAACTGCATCAGTTACCACTTCTTTCAAATTAATATAATTATCGTCACTTTCATTAGGAATTTGCTTATATTTAATTTTCTTTTCATGTTCTTCCTCAAGTTTCTTTAGTAACTCTTTGTCTTTGTCAGATAAAATAATTTTAGGCACATGTTTGATTGTTGCTATTTTTTCCTTTACAGTGGCATATTGTTTTATTTTTTGGTGACTTTTTTCCGACTTAACAGGTAGCTCATTTTTTTCATTGCTTTGTAAATCATTATCAATTGGTACTTCTTTTGGATCCTTAGCTGGATTATGAAAATGTAATTTTGTATTTTGAACAGATGTACGTCCTGGAAAGTTTACTCCAAAAGTTTCCTCAGCTTGAATTTTTGTATAATTGGTAATTCCTTGTTCAACCACATATATTCGATCTAAAAGATCTTTTAATTCAACTGCTACATTTTCCTGTAAATATATTTTTATAACAAAAATATTGCTTTAGTTTCAAATTAAATAGTTATGTAAACAATTTTTTAACATTAATTTATTTACTTACGTAAAATTATTAATCTGCATTATGATTTTTAACATTCATGTTATTTATAAATATTATCAGTTTAATGCTTTACAAGTTTTTGATAAGATTTTTATATGTATTTAAGCTATATCATGAAATGCAAGTATATTGTATAAATGAATATTTCAAAACAAATGTTACATAAAGAAATTTTTTTATGAAGTAAATGACACGAAGTAAATGCTGATGTTTAATTTTTATTCCATGAAACTTACAGGAACCTTACTTGGATCAAATTCCTTTAATTTTCTTTGCGTATCTCTAAAGCTTTCCTCAGCCAAAGCTTTCAAACTGGAATTTTTAATGGTTTTATCACATGTTTCTATTTGATGTTTTACCGAGGCATTTGCAATCATTTGCACTCCTCGAAGAACCCCAATTAAATCTGGAATCCTGTGACGTGACATTTTTTGAAGGTGAATAATATAACATCTATTTTCCTTTTATTGACAATCAAGTCAATAAAACAATGTTTTATTGACCTTCCAAGTACAGTAAGACAACGTTTGCCCTGTAGGTTATATTAAATCACTGAATTGTTTACAATATTAAATGAAAGGCAGTAAAAGGAATCAATTAAAAATACTTACAGTGCACGTTTGACAATACCCACATCACAATTGCACTCTATGATGTCAACAAATGCAATCCTTGGTTACATAAATTAGGTTATATATAATGTGCAAGTGCAATTCTTGACTGAAAATATTAGTCACGTGATTTTAACTTAACATAATCGAGATCACTTTAAAATACTCTTTTATATCTACATATATCTGTAAAAATATCGTATTTCTCATTTATAAATATATCAATTCATTTTCTAACAGAATAACTGTACTCTAAATATGTTTTACCAACAATAGAAAAGTGTATGTAAGGTACATGCGCTGTGTTAACATTTTTTTTATTCAAAAACTTCTTGACTTACTTTACCAAAGTATGTAAATAGCACAAAATTATTTCTTAATATATTATGTCATGTCATTTTTTATGTAAATGTAAACATCATTTAAATGTTCATATTTAAATACATTTAAATTTCGCTCCAATGTTTACTGCATTACAATAACTTGGTGCCTTTGGTGTTTTTTATCTTAAAAAAATTGTGTACAAAAGTTCTGACATTTATTAGGTTTTTAATTACATTTTTCCATTATTCGTACTATTTATATGTGGTATTTCATTTGAATCTGGCGGGAAATAATTCTAGTGAGTTTTTAGTGGATAAACAGTCCCTAACGAAGAATTGAAACTAAAAGCAGCAGCAATACTGATCTGTATAGCCAATCGTACAGTTTTAACTGTAGATTTACAATTTTTTATTAAGTAATACAGAATGTGCAAATGCTGTAAGTTTACTGTCTTTTATTTCACATTTACAGCTTTCTACAGCTTTTCTTAAACTTATATTTAGTTTTACTCTATGTTGGGGTTGGTAACACCAGTCACCGATGCTGGTATAATTCCTACAATTTGCGTTGTTTGCGTGACTCACACATAATAATCGGCCGGTCTCATACGTTGTGTCAACTCGTGTCAAACTGAGTCGAAGCAACAACGAAACAGCGAGCGCAATCAACGATTCGGTTTTAGTTTATCATTTAGCCCGAACATTTAATATTTTAATTGTTCAATATGGGCCAACATGTATCAAGAACGGATTTTGAATGGGTTTATACTGAGGAGCCCCATGCGAGTCGACGTAAAATTATTCTCGGTAAGTTTTCCCGAAAGTTTTTCCGTTAAAATCTTTTCTAATCAGCTGCTTGGAATCTCGTTGTGAAGCTTTTACAATCTTTTTCTCTTTATAATCAAAACCTTAATTAAATAACATACGAATGATAAAGAAAAATAGAGATAGAGAGATATTTAACCCACGTATACAATTAAAAGTGTGTTTTTCCATCAATTAAATTTAATGATACTTAAAAATATCTTTACTTTAAATAAGTATTTCTTAGATTTTTGAAATCATTTATTTAAGTAATAATAAAGGATAAATGACGTAATTCACTAATTACTTATGTTGTGTTTTTTTTTTTTTTTTTTTTAAA
>JABFPN010005239.1:0-13531 GCA_022817305.1 Leptoteleia sp. ZL-2020 | reverse complement strand
AAAGAAGCCCACCGTTACACACTTATTGCCGCCTACTCAGAATACCACGTTAGGCTCTGATATGGCTTTAATCTGGTATCCTCTTATAATGTATGCCACAGAAAATCCCTATAATGGCCACACTTATCATGTGGCACGCCTCATCAGATTTTTACTAGGGAATATAAATATACACAACACCCGTCAACATTTCAGCGGGAAATACTTTCGTTAATTATTATTGTTTTCTCATTACAGAGTAATATGAAGTTGTAATACGAGATGAAATTTAATTATTGTAATACTCTTAATTATCTTACGAGGAAGTATTGTGATTAAAATGCTTAATGCAATTAAAATGGTATTAACATGAACCACGGTTTATATTAGAAAATGTGTATTATATTCAAGTCTTGAATTAAATTAAGTTACTTAATCATATTACTTGACGAAATAGTTACTTAACAATCATCAACTTGTTTATAAAGTAATCCCGAGATTAATAACACTTATAAGTACATTATACAAATGTAAAAAAGAAAGTATTTATTGAATGTATACGGCAAATCTGTCCGCGAAACCAAATGTGTTGATAATTGTGTCGAGTTATTATGTCGTTAATGCAGCAAAAATGTTCCGAACCCATTTTACTGAGTGAACGATTCATTGTGTATGACCGTGGTAACATCATGAAGTTGACTTCATTGGTAACACTAAATATAACGAAACATTACAATGAAATATCTCCGCAATAGAAGCAAGGTTCCGTATAATGGTATGTTAATTCCGCGTGCACATTGCAACTGTATTACAGTTTTAACAATTGGGCTTACTATAGTGCAATTTATGAATACACGTGCGAAATATTTAAAAATTAAACTGGATTTATCAAAAATCCAGTAAATAAAAAAATAAGAAATGAAAAGAAAAAGCGATACATAATTTTTAAATTATCCTTTTTCTTTATGTTTTTAATTTTTAAACGAAAGAGCTACTTAGAACAAAAATAAAAACAATAACAAAGCATTGTTATGGCAAAACATTTTTACTGTTTATATTATGTCAATTTGACCTTTCGCGTGTTGTCAAACAATGTTTGTTTATGTTTTTGATTTAAAAAAAAACGTTTCATTCCTCGGTCGCATTTTATTCGGTTGTTCCATTCTTCCAAGAGTATGAATTTTTGAGAGGTAACTTGATTATACGCCAGTGTCTGGGAGGTCAGGCTGTTTGGTTTTGACCTACCTAATCGATGATCGATATCCTTTGACTATTCCGCGTAACAGTAGTCGAGAGCGTAGTTTCTTGACGAGGCTAAAACATTGTAGGACAGAAATGGTACATCGCAGCAGCCAAGGTGTGTTGTTACAACCGACCCTTAGTCAAGTCTCACGGTCAGTAATTTTAGGTAGGAAAGCCTTGAACTGCGAGTTTCGGTGGTCAGGTCCACGGAGCAAGAGGAGAGTGCCCGGTTGCCCGGATCGATTTAGAGCGCCGTGGAGCAACGTGCAGAGTCAAAAGAGTCGACAGTGTAAGGGTAACTAATGGACGTTTTATGGCATCAATTATACAGCGCCATAAAATATGAATAATTGCTCGGGATTACGGGCATGCTAAATTTCTTGAAGCTTCCTGCGCCATTTCTGCCGTCGGGGTGGGGGGGGGGGAGAGGTGGCTTTTATCGTAAAACATTCGCGCTAAATAAAAACAGTACGAATACCGTCTGGATACGATCGGGGGGACCCAACTTTTGTTGGCCGAGCCTTATACGCGCGGTGCTAAAACCGCACATTAACAACCCCGGTTGAGTGAAATAAATAAAACGGGTTACGACGGAAAATTGACAAACGGAAAGACGTAACGGGACGTAGGTACTCCTGTTTGATCATCCTCTCCCCCCCCCCCCCTAAATCAACATCCATTACAGCGCCGTATGCGATTAACCAGCCGAATTGCCGGGGATTGTCGACACAGTTGTCTTGAAATATTCCGAGCTAATATTGGCGAATCGGGCGGCAAGCCGGATATGGAATATTCAAGACACTCGGTATAACGGAGAGACGGCTTGAATTCGCTCCGCGATTCTGGCTCGTGACGATTTTGCCGCAACATCCCGCGCTTAATATAATGACATAATTATTTCGCCGGATAAATCGAGACCAGCGGTTGGCATTGATCGCGTTGCGCCGACTGGCTTCTTCCCAGACAGTTGGCTGGCACCTAAACAGCCGGGCACGAAAGTCTCGCCGGGTAGTCGCGGGTCCTGAAAACAGTTAAAGAGAGGTGTTCCCATAAATGGCCATTTCAATGCGAGCCCAGGCGTCCGTTTATAAAAAGGGATTAAAAAAAATAAAAAAAGGGAAAACGCAAAAGCAAAACGAAAAGCGACGTCACGAAGTTGGGAGCTGTTGGTTCTCAAACCACGACGCGATGGTTTCGTCTGCGGAATTCGTATAGTTGGTACAGCTGCAGTAGCTCGGTGACACGCTCGGTTTTGGAGCGCTCGTTGAAAACGCATTCGACGCTCCTTGTATCTGGAGCAGGCACGATAGGGTCCTTGATTTTATACAATTCCCATTCACGGGACGTCCCTCGGATCCGCAGTTCCCCATCCCCGTATAAAACCGAGCGCGTGCTGCAAAATTTCGATTAACTGAAATTCAGATGAAAAGCGTAATCCGCAAAGCCCGAGGGCGTTATTGAACGAGACCGACACGGAGCCCTGACGTCGCGGGCGTCGCGATGTTGTTTTGCCGCATCGTTTTATTTACTCTGATAAAAATGGACTCCATCATCCCTCTCTCTCCCTCTTCCTCCTTAAAATTTAACGAGACACATTATAATTGATTATTATACATTGGAAGAAAAATGTGATTTTTTGGAAAAAAGAATGTTTGATGAAATAAAAATGTAACGAAAGATAATCTCTAAATTAGAAAATTTATTTTTGACGAAGACAAGAATACTACAATGAAAACAACAATATATTTATATATTTTATTTCTTTTTATTTGTTGCAAAATTTTTTATATAATCAGCCGCGTAAGCCGTATAAATAAAGTGTTTCTTCTTTCTCTTTCATTCTCTCTCTCTCGTCATAGATTTTGCGACAAATCTGTCGAGATACCGGGTCGATTCTGTCGCCGCTCAACTTTCGCATTGTCGAAGGAACAGCTGTTATTTATTATCAAAACTTCTCTTAAGGTTACTACGTGATTCTCCAATTTCTTCCAAATTATCAGTTATTCGCGGCGTGACTTTACTCGTATTGTATTGACGTCGAGACAACACGGGCCTTAATGGCTGACAGATTGGCTGACTTAAACACGAGCGTACTACTGATACCGAAGCTATCCATTTCGTAATAGCGCGCTACATTTTCATAAGATGAATTTTGCGAAGCTACAAACTAGGCAAAGTTCATAAAACGGTATTTGATGACTTTTTTATCATCCCGCCATCACGTTCGATGCATACATCACGTTTATTAATTGCATTTCTCTACAATATTTTCTTGCAAACCATCTGCTGTTTTGGGAACACTTGAACGGCCGTAGAATATGTTTTATGTTGTCGTATGTTTTACTCGTACCAACGATGAAGGAAAATTACCTAGCGCGTTACCTCGTTTAACATTGTTAGGGCAAAAATTATTTAACATATCATTTATAAATTGTTAAACAACCAATCGACAATTACAATTTAAATTCGTGTCACTCACTTCCAGCGAATAACAATAGTATTCCATTGTTTACGAAGGATATGCGTTTAACCGAGGCCATGTACGGGAAATGTGAGAGAGTTTAATGTATCGTGGGAAAATATTAAAATTATATTGACCGTAATTATGTAACTTACTAACGCTAACACTTCAATGTGCGCGTTGCACTCAGTTTTCTACATTTCGTGGATGGATAATAATATATAAATGAAACGCCGCGCGAGTGCGATGCTTGCGAGAAAAGGTTGCAATATTGGAGGGAATAAAATTTGAATAAATGTACCCTACCTTTATTCCGAAAGCGAAGTCAGTAATAATATTATATAAAATAAAATGAATAATTAAGTAAGAAGATAAACAAATTGTTCGGCTGCTTTTTGTCGCGAATTATTTCTTGGCGTTAACGTTGCTCGGCTTTTCCGACGGAATCCGTTGGAATTTGAAATATTAATAAATAATTGAAAAAGTGGCGGTGTACAAGGGGAGACTGCAATGCGTCCTTAAAACATACGACTGGAACGTCAACGTTGATCAGCGACTCGATATTTCTCGGCTGAGTATTTGTCTCTCGAGGATTGACTATCGTTCTAGGATGATGTAACACGCATGATGGTCGCCCGCAATGGCGTGACGAGCCGGCAACTTTCATTATCTACCGATCTGCAACGCAAGATAAATCGGGCTTTACGCTTAACCAACGCGAGAATGAAAAGCCTCACTTTGACTTGCACGCATCTCCCCCGAGATATTAATTCGCGAAGGTAATTTCACGCCGTGAAGCGCGTCCCATGTATAGATGCCAACCGCGGAATGAAATTCACCTGCTCCACCTTGGAGTATGCGCAACAATGTTTTTGTACGCTGGTCTGATCTCGCTCTGATCATACTTTGCTTTATGGCATCGCATCCCGTGAATGGTAACCGCCCTACAATCTATCGCAAATATATACATGCCTTCGAGGTAGTTTCACACAGTTCAATTATTATATATAACGCGAAAACAAATTATCATCTTTCAATTAAAGCTTTCCACGTACGATAGTAAAATTCAATCTTGGCCCAACTCTGGGCCGACCGTTGGGTAACCATTGGGCCATGGTTGGCCCAAGAGAATTATATTTTCGTCGACTTAAATAATATATAACATCAAAACATTGGTTGCCAAACTTGGGCCAGTACTGGGTCATTTGTTAAATTCTATTGGGTTGTTCGGAAAGTAATTTCGTTTTTTTTTTGTGAAAATGAAAGACGATCTTCGTATAATGGATAAATATTGAACTTTTATACTTTTTCACACATAAGCCTTGCTATATCACCTCTCAAAACATATAATGATTATGCGGCTTAAGTGTGAAGTTGGGATCAAAAAAATACAATTAAATCCTCTATCGGGAAAAAACGAAATTACTTTCCGAACAACCCAATATATCAGCTTCTTCAACAATTGAAATTTCCCCTCGCAAATTTAAAATAAACACATAATTTACAATTGGAATATACTTTCATTATTCCAATAACACGAAATGAAACTTGAGAAGTTGACAATATTAAAACTGAAACCGTGAAAAATTGTGCAGAATTTTATAACTTGCATTTCAAACGAACTTGATACGACAGAATATAGTCCGCGCGTGAACAATTGTAACTGCGAAGGGAACAATAATTTTCATTTGCAAATCAAAGCTGCTGGTATAAAAAAAAGAGCGTCCATATATGATATAAATATAAATCTGAAGTACATTTTACGGCATAAAAAGTATATTATGTCCATTACACGGGGAATATTCCAGGTATATATTTTTAAAAAGTACTCTTCAGTGACGCGTAACCAAGCCCATAAATGTCTCATAAATTTCTTATTTTATCTGAAACATATCACATGAGTTACTTACATCTCTATCAAGTCTCACAAATAACACCGTAAAATGTGTCGCATAGCGTCTCCTAACAGTCACTCAAGTGATTCCTCATGTCCGAGATGCACTCTTGCAATCCTCTGGGTAGCCGTTGTACAGCGCTCGATTGAATGGTTATAGTTGTTCACTTTGAAACACGAAAAGCTGTAAAAGCGATCGCCTGCAAAGAATCCGCGAGTTCTTAATTCGATTATTAATCCGATTCCGGGGCTGGCAGTTAATTTAATCCAGAACAATGTTTCGTGTTTATGCCGATAAACCATGTTTAGTGTTATTTGAGATGCGCACCGGAGTGTAACTCCGGAAGTCTCGAATAAATCTCGATAAACTGCCGTAAAGTTTCGAACATTATCTAACTCCGTTGCGATGTCGCAATCGTAAAATGCCTGACTTGAGGGCCGCGGCATAAACTGATCTTACGATCGACTTTTAATCAGCCCCCGCTGCTTTATTACGTCTTTTGTAATCAAGCCCTGAGTGATGATTCCTTTTATGAGCGGGTAATTCTAAATAACAGCTCGAGAGCACGTATCGAAGAACGACCGTGTAATTGCTTTTACACCGTTAATTAATATTTGATCGTCCCGTTTTCGCTATCACGTCGTAATTATCGTTGTAATTTTTTTTTTTTTTTTAATCAGAGCACCCGTATAAAAAGCCGCGTCACAACTAACGCGCCAATGAATGGAAACAAATGGACTTCCCCGCTTTAAGGAGGTGGGTTTACCTTTGAACGAGCCGTAAGCAAATTTTAAACAGACGTCCTCGCAATTGACCTTTTCCATGGAATTACAGGCCGAACAACTTAAAAGCTCATTAGCCGATGACGGCACTTACGACGCCACGTACGACTGAAAACGAACTGATAAAAGTTGGCAACTGCGACGGGGCCAATTACCACAGTATCGAATTCTCGTTAAGCAGTCGTCGATGTATGCTCCTCCCCGTCGCCCGCTCGCTCTCTCGGAGAATCGCGTTACGTCGTCCCGTCGATTCCGCCAGGTCCTCTTTATTTATTGACCCGCGTCAAACCGTTCAAATTTTATCATCCCCTTTGTCGACGCGAGCTACCCCCGTGGGAGATATTATTTTAATGATATTACTCAAAGATAACGTTTTTTGATTAATATTCTTAACCGCGATGTGATGTAAGCAAACGTCAAAAGATTAAGTTGTGATTATTTTCGTAGGGAAAGAAGATTATTGAGAAGTTGTTGTTAAATGTTAAAAGTGTTTTCTTTTTTATGAACTCACTTGTAGATATTAACTGAACAAGTCCCTAGTAGAAATGAAATAGAAGTTTTTTCAAGTCCTAGTAGGAATGAAATATGATTTTTTTAATTTAAAAAATTTAGAAATTAATATTTCAATTTATATTTTACTAATATATACATTTAGCTCATTAACTTCTTTGGAAATAGATAAAAATGTTTTACAAAATAATAAAATAGCAAAATTTGCAGTAATTTTGCTTTTTTTTTTTATTACACAATTGAGATGTTAAATGAAAACTAAAAGAATTTGCTATAAAATAGAAGTTTCTGACAAATTTTCTTCGATTGGAAATTTAATTAAATTTTATATTCCGCTGAAAAATTTAATGAATCGAATTTCTACAAGAAGTGGTATAACAGTTTACAAAGAGTTCGAAATCTCTAGCAGTATACAGTACATGTACTATACTTTATACTTATAATATAAATATATACATAAATAAAAATTTGTATATAAATAAAAATAATTTCTTTCTCTAATATGTTAACTAAAGTAGCCTATTGTTAAAACGATTTCTAAGCACAACGTAGTACATAGTGAACTACACATGATTTTTGTTGAAAAGCAAATGAGTATATTCACATTCGTCGTATTTAATTCACTCGTGGTCATGTGCTGTTAAATACAACGAATGCACTGGGACAGTCAAGAACAATTGACGGGTCAATTGCGACGTTAAATTCATTCTTCTCTGTTAACTGACGTCAAGTACATCTCGCGAACGTTCTGAAAATGAATTAACTTATTTAATTTTATATTTCCATTTATTAGGGGAAAAAGTATTTGCAGCAGGCGGGGTAGTTGAGGTGATTCTTCAATGCGTCACGTGTCAAAAACGCCGTCCGCTATCCAGGCTTGGATAGTGAATAGAATTGCATCAAAATTTTGATATAAAAAGGTAAATTTATTAATTAATCAAAGCAGCCGAGTATAAAAATTGATCCGATTAATATTTTATTGCAATTATTTGGAGGGTAATTTTATATAAATGTACGAGGAACAAAACATTGATCGAAAATATGGTTTGAAAGTTTTGTTCTCTGTTATTATAATTTCAATCTCTCTCAAGTCGTTCGCTCGAAATAACATATGTTATGTAATTTCAATGTTTATTTTCCTTTTTTATATAATTATTTATTAATAATTTATATAATTATTTATAAATTATTTGTATAATTATTTATTTTCCTTGGGAAAGAGGGCATTTTTATTGTAACTTCCACATATTATAAGGGTCCCTTCGAGCTCTATTTTTGCTTTCTTTTTTCTTTTTTGTTAGCTGGTGTCAGTATCATGTTCAGCAAATGACAATTCTGTTAATGGCACGAATGGTGTAACTCCATAATTCACATAGCAATCGTGTAGGTAGTAACACACGTTTATCCCGTCCTTGTAACGTTACGGTAATGTTAATGGCAAAACGTTACATATCTCGAAACAACAAAAATGGGCGTTACACCACTTGGGCTTTAAGAGACTCGTATAATTTATTCGATGCATTCGAGAATCCATTGCACGTTTCATTTACTTTCTGCTTCTAAATTTAGATCCAACGCTCTGTCTCAATGTGTCAGAAAGTCAGCGCCTCTTCCTATGTAACGCGATATAGAAACCAAAATGCCATTTAACGGTATTCAATAAAAATATGTTAACTAATTAAGGTCATATACACGGGTAATTTTTCTAAATTAAAGTAATTTTAACGTTGATCAAGTCCATTCTGATTATTTTTCGAACATTGATATTGACGTATTGGATATAAATGAGAAGTAATAAATGTAATACGCAGAGAAGTAAAAGAGTATAATACATATTACTCTGAATATATATATATATATATATATATATATATATATATATAAATATAAAAAATAATATAAAAAAGTAGACTGCACTGAGAGAAATTTTGTTGGGTAAAATTTATTCAATTACAACTTACTGTTTTAGTTTTTTTTTTTCTCCTACTTGTATTTAAATTAATTATTTAGTTGGTGTAGAAACAAAACACACTTAAATAATGTAAACAAAACGGTCAGTGTGCTGTTTTTCGTCACAAATACAAGGTTGGGATTTCGCTTAATTTACGAGTTAGTACAATAAATATTGTTCATACAGTAAATTAATTTAAATATAAATAAATTGTAAATACAACTCAAACAAAGTTAATTAATTTGAAACCAACTAAATAATTTTTAGTTGGCTGCACTACATTTTTTACTATATAATACTTTTTACTATATAATATAAATATTTGTCGAAATAACGAACTACGATATCACAATTTTTTTTTTTTGGAAGATAACATAATTAATTACATTTAATCTAACCATACTTAATTGAGAAACGTTACGACCGTGTAACATAAAAATCTCGTGCAATTTACCGAATTTAATTTAAGCTCACTGAAATTTTACATATTATTTCAGCATTCATTTTAAACGAGAGCTTTGTTGGAATGTTTCGTAATTTAAAAAAAAAAAAAATTTGTCCCCTCTAATGTCAAAATAATTATATTATTGTTGTAACAATTCGTAGCGAAGCGAAACAAAGGTATTATTTAGTTATCGCATAATTAAATATTGAACAATAATTATGAGTTTTGAAATTTAAAAATGTCGAAAACAATGACAACGGGATGGCGGAGTAAATTGCAATTGAAACTTTTCGCGGGGATAATAATAAAATTATTGCGCTTTAATGTTTTGACATTGCGTAAAATAATTCGATCAAGTTTTGCGCGCGGGCTTTTTTTATTTGTATACGCTTTCGCTAATAGGACTTAAATAAAATCGATGAAAAATGAACCGCCCGAGCGGCGTAACTTTGATATATCGTCCAGGAGGAAGTCAGAAATCGCATCGATTGCACTATCACGTAATAACGTATGTTCAACACCTTGTGTCTTATACGATAAGTCCGGTGAAAAAGTGTTGTCCCGAGATTGTTCGTTCGTCGAGGAAACGAGGTCGGACTGCGGCCCTTCTGTTGTACCGACAAAAAGTAACGAAAATACAAAGTTATTCCGTCAGGTGCAATCTGTCTCTGTCACTGTGCAATAACACAGTTCTCCCCCCTCCACCACTCCCGTTCGCCAGGTTCAACCCCCCTCTCCCCCCCCCCTCCCCGCGTTCACCCGTTGTCGTCCTCATCACACTCAGCTTTACGTTTCGTTATATCTCAAAATCCTTTTGTACTTGTGCTTTCTCAAGGCTTTCATTGCGACGGTGACATCGAAAGTTTCTCCCTGCCCTACTCAAACGTTACATCAGATGCATAATATTTCGTCTTTCCGCGCGCGGAAAAGACTGGTACTCTTGAAGCAACGCCAATTGGTGATGGTGTAACAATGTTATAATGTTAATATTGTCCCAGCATTATGACGTGTAACATTTACAAAAATGTTAAGTTAAATGTTTTATTGTAGGTGTTACAGTGTTATCATGTTGTTATTATTGTCATGGGAAAATTGACATTTTAATTGACATTTTAATTGACATTGAAAGAGGAGTTATCTAAGGCAACTTGATACAGTAGTGAAAAAGTTCTGGGCAAATATTGGATGTAGCACCCCTCTTCCTAATTTATTAGAGCATTGTCTTTTGCAATTTTTGATTGTACTTTTTGCAACATTGTCCAACATGTCCTCAAATTACAACGAAAAATTACAATTTTTTCAACAATTTTCTCTCAGTATACAACTTAACAATGATATCAATGTTGTAATGACAGAAGCATTGTTCTCTATGCTTCGCTTTATTCTATAAATCCTTGTCAAACTTTGCCTCGTTTGATTCATAATTGATAATAATTGAAAGAAATTTGGCGGGCGAAGTACGCGAGCGATTTCGGTGTGTGAATTCCTGGAGATAATACTCGACCGAGCGCTATGTTAAGAGACGGCTGATCGGCGTTATAATCGTTCGCAGAGACGCGTTTTCGACGCAACGTTGTAAAACCTGCGTCGCGGCGAAACGTCGCAGCGGGCCGCAATTGAAGCGTATTATTAACGCGATGATTAAGGCGAAAAGATGATCGACTGCCTCGGTTATAAAGTGTTGTCCTTAATTACCCGGACGCATTTTTGTCACGATCCGCTCTCCTTTATGGTTCGTTGCTCAACTCGTTACAAGATCCGAAATCGGGAGCGTAAAATGTTCTACGATTAAATTTAATCCCCGTGCCGCATACTGCGGCTTTGTTCAGGATCCATGTAATGATTCCGAAATCTCATTACCGAATTGCTCGTCCTGAAAATCAATTCCCCCGCAAGACACATATTTTACATTATCAGATTTAAATTAAAGAATTGATCCTAATTCTTTTTTGCAACGCCGTCCGCAATCCCGCCGGTAATCGGGGGGGGGGGGATATATCTTACGTTTGCGCGCGAGATTGGTTACATTACTCCGCGGAATTCCAATAAACTTAATTAAAATATATAACCCGGCGAAGATTAAAGAACGTCCGATTAAATTTTACTAATAAACATGATCCGTGGCCGTTATTTATACCTTAAAATTTAATCGCGGTATTAAATAGGAAATGGATTATTTCGGGAAAGTCCAATCTCATTAAAACTTGACAATTTGAATGATAACCCGCCGCGATGGTTTATCAATTTATAAATTTCAGGCTACTTTCAATTTACATGTTAATCATTTCATTGAAAGTCAAATGCAGATTTGTATTACAGCTCAAGTGATGTTACACCGGGAGAAATTTATTAGCAGCTACTGCTATATATTAGAACAATTCGGAGAAGTGTGGACATTTATAATATATTTGATAACGTTTGTACGGTGATTTAGAAACAATGTTGCCAGGGGACTGAACTCGTCAGATTACAGTTACCAGTTTTCGTACCTTTTACCACAACTTTCGTTAGTTAAAAAAGTTAAAAACAGCAAATTTTTCTATCATATTTTTCTCAGTTAAGAGTTCCATTCCTTGTTACCGTCATCTTTATCTAATATCTGTTTAAAATGAATTTTGTCAATTTCACTACATCACGTTATAAGGAATATTATAAACAGTTGTTCTGTAACCGAGGTGTTGGAATATCGGAGCTCAATTCGAGCGACTGTTTTCCTTTCCCTTTCCCCCTTTTCCAGCAAGTTATGACGTGGCATTCCTCGTTGCCATTGAGAGAAATATGCGACAGCGTTTTTGAAAATGCCCCTCAAAAATCTAATTTCGCGTAAACATTTTTGACGAAATTTACCGGCGTGTTTTCATCGGTATAAAAAATGCCAGGAATCTCGTACCTTACCTAGCGCCCACGATCGTAAACCGAAAAACGTATAAAAGGGAACAAACAAGTAATCGTTATCACGTTCTGTACACGGCGCGTTCCCATTGGCTCCGATAGCACTCGCAGAAATCCCATTACTTCGCGTTTAAATACATCGACCGCGAAGAAGAAAAAAAAATAAAAGAGTCTGAAATGCTGCCGCAACACATCCTCCAATCGCGGCCGTTAAAGAGGTAGAAACAATTTCCCAATCAAACGCTCCCGATCGTTATCAATTTCAACGAGCCAAGCCATAGGTTTTCGGCGCGTTTATTCGACGGCTCATTTCGAATTAATTTTCCCGCCCGCGCGGCGGTCCGTTGCTTTTTAGTCCGCGCGATGTTTACGCGGGGAAAAAAATAACGACGTTAATTTCGAGACAGACTTATTTCGTCGGCTCTGTTTCACGCGGAACCTAATTAAAATCCAAGTTTATCGTTTTAATATCAGAAATATAAGATGAAAGCGTTGATGAATTTCCAAGTAGAAATTTTACATATAATAGAAATTTTAACCGGGCGCTTGTAGGGGCCCAAACGGGTTAAAAAAGATCCCTGTAGGGAAAAACATGTGTGCCCGGTAAATACCCTTTCGTGGCCCTGTAGGTTTTTTCCTATTCTAGCCCAGAAAGGGCTCACCCCCTCAAAGCCATGACGGGGTCAAGCCAGGTTCTATTATAGTAAACTATTAATGTGGCTTCTCGACAGATACCTGACAAGGGCCAAACCATTTTTATGGCTTGCCCGGGCAAATTTCTACTCGGGTTGATGTGAGAGTTAGGGAAGGGTCGGGGAATGAAGGCTGATTTATTATTGGTCAGTGGGAAATTATCTAGAAAATAATTCAATGGCCGGTGATCACCGCGGCATAACCGGGGTTAATTCGTAAGCGGGCAGCACGAAGTCATCGCGTAGACGTGAACTTTGGCGCGATATATACGCAGCCGTTGGAGCCGCGGGTTAATTTGATCTCCGCTCGGCTGAAAAGTTTTCATCCCCCACATGATTACCTCGCGCCCGCGTTCCCTCGCAACTTGCCCGGGATACTCCTAATTTATTTTTTATAATCCCCTTGTATTACATTCACATTTCACCACCTTGCCTTCCATGTTTTTAACCCCGGGGCACCAACAAAACGCAGCGCCTCGCCTTGACAGTGCACAAACTTGAAACATCCGAGAGGTCTTTTTAACGCTCCGCGAAGGCACGCAAAGAACGCGTTTAATATGAGAGCGGATCATAATTAACTTTGATATGCAAACTTTTTTTTTTTAACCCGATTTACAAGAAATTGTAATCATTCGCCCGGAAAGCGCGCGCTCTCTCTCTCTCCACTTTTTTCTTCTCCGGC